>JAUTXW010001890.1:332500-412500 GCA_030620095.1 Kuschelorhynchus macadamiae
TCATCAGGCAGTCGTTTAAGTAGTGAGACTGCATTATAGGCAAAAGATGTTTTAAAAAAATACTGTTCGAAAGCGAGGCATAGTATATTTGTGTTTAAATCTTACATTGACAGAATGAGTTGCCGACCGGGTTTGCAAAATTTCTCTTAAATAACTGCTCGAGGCAGGATTGTTTAGAAGGTTGAAAACAAAATTACCAAGATGGTATCTCCATCTATTATCCAGTCTTAACCAATTTAGTTTATTTATTTTGTGCGAAATATGTTCCTTTCTGCTCTTATTAAAAATGAGGCGAAAGCAAGAATTTTGAATAACCTGTATCCTGTTTTTATCTATGCAAGTTAAACACGGAAAATATTTAAAATTCCAATAATTAAATTGTGAGAGTACTAAAGAGTCTGTATCTTTCTAAGATAAAAATTAAGTATATGTCGATTTGCAAATAGAACTTTTAATTTTAAAAAAGCTCTTTGTCTTAACGCACCCACATGATCACACTAAACCGCAACTTTGAATCAACAGTAATTCCCAGGTGTTTAGCTGACTGAACAAAACTTAACTTGACATTCTCAACAAAAATATTAATATTCATTTTTACATAATCCGATTTAGTACTATTACCAAATATCATTACTTGAGTCTTTATTGGATTTAATTTTAAATTATGTTCTTTAGATAAGTTGTTAAATTAATTCAACTCGCTATTTATAATATTGTTAGCTTCGATAAATTCCTCAGGCTTAAAAGAACAGTAAATTTGGGTATCATCAGCATATGCTGTTAGATTGCATTTTTAAAGTGATGTTAGAATATCTGAAGTATAAATTATGAAAAGACGCTCCTCAGATTTTTTATTACCATAAGATATTTTCTGTGTTCTGCCAGATAGGTAAGATTCAATTGGTTTCAACGAGTTATTTTTAAACCCAAAATATTTAAATTTAGCCAACAAGAGATTATGATTAATGGTATCAAATGCTTTTGAATAATCCAAAAGAATGAGAATCGTAACAAGACCGTGATCAACGTTATTAAAAATGTTGTTAGTTACCGTAGCATCGTTCCACATTGAATATCAGGTATTATATTATTGGAGCATACGTAATTATAAATTTGTTTATAAATTATCTTCTAAAATTTTTGAGGCTGCAGGTAAAATAATTATAAATAAATAAAATAAATATGTAAAAATAAATATAAGAAGTAGGATACCAATGGCCTTTTTCCAAACTGTGGGAAAAGATTTTTCAATACAGCAATTAATTATGCGAAGTAAAATTACGTCAATGTGGGGGCTACAGTAACGCAGCATCCCAAGAGAGATATCGTCAGAACCTACGCAATCCCTCTTTAAATCATGGAGAGTTTTGTTAATTTCATTAATATCACTGAGTTTAATGAAAATTGGTTTGTTGCCGCAAAAATATTACTGCTGTAAAATTTTATTTTATCATCACGTTTATTAGCAACATCCTGGAAAAAATGAGCCAAATAGGTATTTATGGCTTTTGGATCTGAAAGACGAACAGGTGAGTCCTTCTTACTAGTGTTATTTACATTGAGTGTTAAGATTGCGCAATACAGACCAAGTTTTACGACAATTATTTTCTAATGCTATTGAATTTAGGTAGTTTTGCTTTTTACGTCTGATCATAGATACAATAAGGTTTCTCGGTTGTTTGTAATTACTGCAGTTCCCCCGAGATTTAGAAATTTTATATTTTTGCAATGCCTTAGATTTATCTTTGATTAAGATTCTTATATTGGGAGTTAACCATTCTTCTTTAGGTTTAGTTATTTTACTCGTCAGTACTGGTGCATGTTTGTCAAATAAAGAAAAGATAAAATTATCTATAACTTTCCCACATTCTCATATTATTTATCTTTGAAATACTGTTAAAAAGATGTCTGTAATAAATTTAGTTTTTTTTTATGAATTGGGTTGAAAGAACACCTTAAATTAGCAAAAATTTTAAGCCAACTGATTCTCCTAATGTAAATGCACACGAAACTAAATTAAATAAAAAAATAAATATAGTCAAAATGCTTCCTAAATTTGCCTTCGCCGCCTATTGAAGAGCTTGTGGCTTGCGTATCATGCTGCCAGGTATTTCTAAAAGACCCTTTACTGAATATCCATCTTTCATCAAGGAATACTGGAGTAAAACCGTAATTCTTTTGTTAAAAACATCTAATAAATCTACGAGATACTTGCGGTTGTTTCTTCTCTTCCATCGAAAGTCAATTTATTTTACACATTTTCGCAGAAAACTAGTAGAATAGTTGAAATGATTGGACATATCATCATCAGTTTCTGATGGAGAGTCTTTATGGTAATATGTTCTTTTTGGGCATATATGCGAGTTCTTAAATTAAATATCGATCTTGAACTTACTTTCGTTGTGGAAGATATCCTCTCCACTACATTCTGAAGGTCCCAAGGCAATTCCTGCAGCTACTTGTTGTTTTTCTAGCTCAAAATTATAGCTAATATATTAAGAATAATAAGCTGGCTTTGGTCACTTAGTCGTCTATTTCCATTTTTTTTTCGGCATTTTCAATATTGACTTTGTTTTGACGCATAGATAAACTATTTTAACGTTTGGAAATGTCACACTTAAGGATTTGTCAACGTGACAAGTTTTAGTTGAAATAAGAAAAGACGCGACTTTTTTTAGTAAATCCACTGTTACAAAGATGCAAAAAATGACGTCACTGCATTATTGCGAAAAACATCTATACTATATATATATATATATATATATATATATATATATATATATATATATATATATATATATGTATATATGTATATATATGTATATATATATATATAAACACAAGAATATCTCGACCGTACGCTAAATCAGCTAGTTTGAATTCTCGGGTAAGCGGTCTGTGGTGTGTGTCAAACAAAAACAAAAAATCTCATTTATCCATCAATCCTCTATATTTCGCCATTGATTAATGGCTTCTTCAGGAGGTAAATAGCTAAAATACAACACTAATGAATCAACAGTACAATCAAAATGATACAAACTTACATTCAGAGTTGCCATACAGAACGTTAAATAAATTTTATTTGAATAACATTAGTAACAAAAAAAAAACACAAAAAAACAGCGTGTTGAAGGTCCCCTGGCTAACTCACATCGTAGATGCTTAAAACGAAATGCATTAGGTGTTCGTAAAATACAGAATTTATACCCGACGCGGGAGCGTCGGTAGGTAAAAATATACAGTTTAAACAATAAACCTGCAACCACGCTAACGGGTTCAACAAAAATACAAAACAACAGTACTAAAGTATATAGAAATACAGTGGTGCTAAACAAGAATGTTACAATAAATGGTACTAAGCTGATCAACATCCGATCTGAAATTTATAGAATTATCTTTATCCTTATTTATATGTATCATTTCCAAAAATGTTCTTTTTTTATAATTACCTTCACGTTCTAAAATTTGTGTGTTGTTAAAGTCAAATCTATGGCCCAGATTTTGAAAGTGATGTACTAAAGCACACGATCTTTTATCTATTCTACTATCGCTTTTGTGTTGAATAATACGATTTTTTAAGCTTTGACTAGTTTGACCTATGTAGAATTTTTGACAGTCCAGACACGGGATTTTATATACAACATTGTAATTTAGCATATACGGTGTTTTGTCTTTGGTTTTTGTCAATAATTGACCAATTTTTAATGTATTATATTTAGCCACTTTTATATTGGCACATGAACTGAAATGCTTAATTACACTATCAGTAAGTCCAACAACATAAGGTAGCTTTTTATATTTAAAATTTGTCTGTATGTAATCCTCCGTTGGACCGTCAAATATGTTGGAATTATAAATCAGTTTCAACGTTACATCTCTCGGGTACCCGTTATTTAAAAACAAATTTACAAGGATCCTTAAATTTTTTCTTTAAAAATTGTGGGTCTGATATATGAGTGATTCTGTTTTTCATGGCTATCAATGTGTTCCACTTTTGATTTTTTGGGTGATTCGAAAAATAGTTTATATACCTCCCCGATGATGTAGGTTTTTGATACCAATCCAGAATAACAGCATTATTACGGTCTGATCAATTACCATTAATACGTTGGTAATTAGATCAGACCGTAATAATGCTGTTATTCTGGATTGGTATCAAAAACCTACATCATCGGGGAGGTATATAAACTATTTTTCGAATCACCCAAAAAATCAAAAGTGGAACACATTGATAGCCATGAAAAACAGAATCACTCATATATCAGACCCACAATTTTTAAAGAAAAATTTAAGGATCCTTGTAAATTTGTTTTTAAATAACGGGTACCCGAGAGATGTAACGTTGAAACTGATTTATAATTCCAACATATTTGACGGTCCAACGGAGGATTACATACAGACAAATTTTAAATATAAAAAGCTACCTTATGTTGTTGGACTTACTGATAGTGTAATTAAGCATTTCAGTTCATGTGCCAATATTAAAGTGGCTAAATATAATACATTAAAAATTGGTCAATTATTGACAAAAACCAAAGACAAAACACCGTATATGCTAAATTACAATGTTGTATATAAAATCCCGTGTCTGGACTGTCAAAAATTCTACATAGGTCAAACTAGTCAAAGCTTAAAAAATCGTATTATTCAACACAAAAGCGATAGTAGAATAGATAAAAGATCGTGTGCTTTAGTACATCACTTTCAAAATCTGGGCCATAGATTTGACTTTAACAACACACAAATTTTAGAACGTGAAGGTAATTATAAAAAAAGAACATTTTTGGAAATGATACATATAAATAAGGATAAAGATAATTCTATAAATTTCAGATCGGATGTTGATCAGCTTAGTACCATTTATTGTAACATTCTTGTTTAGCACCACTGTATTTCTATATACTTTAGTACTGTTGTTTTGTATTTTTGTTGAACCCGTTAGCGTGGTTGCAGGTTTATTGTTTAAACTGTATATTTTTACCTACCGACGCTCCCGCGTCGGGTATAAATTCTGTATTTTACGAACACCTAATGCATTTCGTTTTAAGCATCTACGATGTGAGTTAGCCAGGGGACCTTCAACACGCTGTTTTTTTGTGTTTTTTTTTTTTGTTACTAATGTTATTCAAATAAAATTTATTTAACGTTCTGTATGGCAACTCTGAATGTAAGTTTGTATCATTTTGATTGTACTGTTGATTCATTAGTGTTGTATTTTAGCTATTTACCTCCTGAAGAAGCCATTAATCAATGGCGAAATATAGAGGATTGATGGATAAATGAGATTTTTTCTTTTTGTTTGACACACACCACAGACTGCTTACCCGAGAATTCAAACTAGCTGATATATATATATATATATATATATATATATATATATATATATATATATATATATATATATTCCCATATTATCCATATATATCCACTTTGCGCCTTTGCCCTACACGGGGCTCGCTAGTCTATGGCGGCCTGATAAGCTCTAATAAGAGCGAAATCGCGATCGTCGTTTGACTAGAATGGATCATTGTGTCTGCTGTGATGCAGAACATGTTCCATAGAAGGATCATTTTCTTGTTACGACGTTGGTGTACGTGGAATGAAAACATACTATCATTTAATGCTCCCAACGAAAGCGAGGAGTCACAATGTAATTTAATACCGGTCGTGGTATTAGCCAGCGGAGTAGTTGTTTTTGTGATTCCATTTTGTGCCTTTGTCCTACATGGGACTCGCTAGTCTATGGCGGCCTGATGAACTCTAATAAGAGCGAAATCGCGATCGTCGTTTGACTAGAATGGATCATTGTGTCTGCTGTGATGCAGAACATGTTCCAAACAAGGATCATTTTCTTGTTACGACGTTGGTGTACGTGGAATGAAAACATACTATCATATATATATATATATATATATATATATATATATATATATATATATATATATATATATATATATATATATATATATATATATATATATATATATATGTATATATATATATATATATATATATATATATATATATATATATATATATATATATATATATATATATATATATATATATATATGTATGTATATATATATATATATATATATATATATATATATATATATATATATATATGTGTGTGTATATTGGTTTCCCATGATCTTCGAACACCAGGGGAGTCGGCGACCGGCGATTGCGACATTCCCAGAACCCCACAAATAGTACGTCAGCAGAGACCAACACAATGAGCCGTTCTCTCGAGCATGATCAGTTTTGTTTGTATAAATAGATCTATTGAAAGCAAAGACAATTAATTAGAATCTGTATTTTAAGACGTTACTATGTTAGTTTGGTTTTTAATATTTCAATTGTAATTTCTAAATAAAAATAATTTTTTTAAAAAAGTGAATAGTGAAGTTTTTGAGTTAACAATTTGGCGCAGTCTCTGTAGGCTCTGTAAACGTCGTGAGAACAGAAGTATTTCAACTCGTGACAGCGGATCTTAATCCCTTAACAGAAAAGAACCCAGCATCCCCAACTCCAAATAAGTGTAGAGGAAACAGCGGAAGCAATCTTTTGGTAGCTGAAACGAGAAGACGGCAACTCAAATGAAGATATTATTGTAAGTAACGAATTGTCTCGATTTTTATTCTAATTCATTTTATTGATAACTGTTCGATCATCCAATATTTTCTTATCCCTTGTGTTTTAAGTGATATTAGTGATATTTTTTTTCATATATTGTGACTAATAGCATCAATTTAATTTTTTTCACGTAACAATTTTACTCTAAAAGTTGCGTATTTATCAAAAAAAAAAAAAGAAAATTATATCCATTTACAATTTAATCTTAATATTTCAAAATGCCTGAAACAAGTTCTATAAGTAATGCAAAAAGTGGAATAATAATTGAAGTAGAATCCTATAAGCTTTAGGAAATATTTTCAATAGTGCCGGAATATGAGGGTGACCAAATATTTTTGGGTAATTTTATTAACGCGTGTGATTGCGCATATGATATGGTATACACACAACAAAAAACATTTCTCGTTATTCATATAAAAAACAAACTCAGAGGTAGGGCAGCCTAACTGATAAGTTGAAGAAATCCGAGTTCATACCTCGAAATCAAGCAACTTTTGAACCTACATGTTGGTGACACTAGAGATCTCACATCCCTTATCCAAGACCTTCAACGTCTTAAACAACTTTCAAGTGAGTCCCTCTTAACATTCTTTAATCGATTGCAAGTTTTAAATGCCAAGATGCATGCTAGTATTCAGAAATCCCCAAATTTAACAACAAGAGAACAAAACGAAACCCAAACTATACTTGTTGAAACGATGGCTTTAAAGACCTTGTTTGGGGCTGGTCTAGAACCTCGTTTATGACAGCTTATTACAGCTAGCAATCCTACGTCACTCTTAGAGGCCCAGTCTAGAATTCGAAGGGAGCTTCAACTCTCTTATTTTGAAAATAAAAAACAAATAGACCTGCCCCACAAAAAGTGACACCCTTAAATAATAAGCCATCACCTCAACCAGCTAAATGCTTCACTTGTGGCCGCATTGGTCACACCGCAAATCAATGCAGACAACAAATTTCTAACCGGCCCAATTTCTCACATCAATATTCTAACACAAATTTTTAAAAACCTAACCCCTCATTTCAGAATACCACAAACGCATCATATTCGTCGCCTAATTTTTCACAAAATAAACCTATTTATCAAAATCAAAATAGGCACGGTACCAACAATGTACTCAATTAAAACCAGTTTACACAGTCAACACAGAACGCATCATGTAAATACCGAAGATGCATACGAAAGTGCATATAATACTGATTACCATGTTGAAACCCCTGATTCCGAAAAGCCTTATTACCATGACGAAAACGAAGTCTCCGATAATTCATTCGCTGACATGAATCCCGAAAATTATCAGGATTTTCTCACAGTCCTCAAGATTTAACACACCCGGATGCTACAACTCAAGATCTCACAGAGATTCAAACCCAGATCCAAGCCCTGAATTTAGACAATATGGATCCCAACCTGAACTTCCCAGAGCAAGCGTTTCTCTAGATCCCTCGCTTACTGTAAACTTCAAAAATCTTTACTACATAAATGATGCCTCGAATAAATTTAAACTTATTGACACTGCAGCAGGAATTTCAATTTTTAAGAACAAAACTGTCCAAAATTTTCCTAAACGGTGTACTGAAAATGTCATTATTCAGGGAATCACTCTCCCAACTCTTATCCCATTTAATCTCGGAGACCCACATAAGGTGTACATTTATAATCTTGATATTGAATTCGATGGTATGCTTGGTTTAGATATTCTTGAGCATTATCAATGCGTAATTGATTTAAAATCGAAAGAACTAATTACCAACTTTAAAACAATACCTTAATATAAAGTCACAACTGAAAAAATGCCACCTAATTCGAATAATAACACAGAAAATAATAATTGTACTATAAAAAAACCTAATGTTATTTCCATCGAAGATAGGACAGAAAAAATACTTAAATTAAAATGCAATCTTATAAATACGGACGCTGTACTCTTTACGCAAGAACAAGAAAAAGTTAGGTTACCCAACGCATTAGTTAAAGTAAATGAACGTGGCGAATTCCTTACGTCAATCATTAATGCAAATGCAATGCCTAAAACTGTAGACTTTTTTAACATGATTATTGAGCCTTTTGACCCATGGAACATGTAATGCAACAATTCTTAACCTTAACTCTGAAACAAATCTAAACATTAGGCATGATAGACGCACCGCAATACAAAACCAACTACGAACAGACCACTTAAATGGCGAAGAAAAAGATGTAATAACCGAGTTATGCCTTAGTTTTCTGACATATTTTATCTCGAAAGTGACGATCTAACCTTCACAAATGAAATTAAACACTATCGAAACTAGCAATGCCAGACCCGTTTTTACAAAATCATATCGTTATCCTTAAATCTATAAGAACGAAGTAAAAACACAGGTAAATAAGATGTTAGACCAAGGCATCATACGTCCTTCGACTTCTCCATGGTCCTCCCCCGTCTGGGTAGTCCCGAAAAAAATCGATGCATCTGGAAAACCTGAATGGCGCATTGTAATCGATTACCGTAAGCTCAGTGAGCTCAGTGTTGAAGATAAGTACCCGCTACCTAATATTTCAGACCTCCTAGAGCAGCTTGGAAAATGTGAGTATTTTACGACTCTCGATTTAGCCTCAGGGATCGAGATAGACCCCAGAGATGTTTCCAAAACAGCCTTTTCTGTTGAGAACTAAGAGTTCATTTGAATACCTTTCGGTTTGAAAAATGCCCCGTCCACCTTTCAGAGAGTTATGGACAACATTCTCTTAGGCATCCAGAACGAACGGTGTTTAGTCTATATGGAGGATATTATCGTCTACTCCCCAATAATCCATGAACACGTTTCAAGGTTAACAGAAGTCTCTAAACGTCTTCGCAATGCTAATCTAAAAATCCAGCTAGACAAATGCGAATTTCTAAGAAAAGAGGTCGCCTACCTTAGCCATCTCATTACTAAAGACGGAGTAAAACCAAATCCTTCCAAAGTTGATTGTGTTCAGAAATTCCTGACACCCAGTACTCCATTAAATCCTTCTTAGGTTTAGCAGGATATTATCGACGTTTCATCCCTAACTTTGTCAAGACCTCAAAACCTTTAACAAAACTTCTACAAAAAGATCTCCCTTTCAACTTCGACTCAGAATGTTTAACTTCTTTCAACGATTTAAAGAAAGCTCTGATTTCTGACCCAATCTTAATATACCCCAACTTCGAAGAAACTTTCAACCTCACTACCGATGTCAGTGCATTTGCCATCGGAGCAGTTCTTTCTCAAGGCCCTATAGGAAAGGATCTACCTATAGTATATACTTCTAGAACCTTGTGTAATGCTGAGACAAAATACTCAACTATAGAACGAGAATTACTCGCTATAGTATGGGCCGTCAAGCATTTCAGACCCTATCTCTTTGGCCGAAAGTTCGTCCTCATTACAGACCATCGACCCTTGACATGGCTCTTTTCAATAAAAGATCCAGGAAGTCTTTTAGCCCGTTGGCTCCTGAAGCTTGAGGAATACGAATACAAAATTGAGAACAAGCCCGGCAAAATTAACAAAAATGCTGACGCACTGTCTCGAATAAAAATCAACCATTTCCAAGAATGTGCGAAATTTCAGTCAAAACTAAAAATCCTTGCTTCTAATAAAGGCGAGATACACAATAGACCTTCAACTAGCAAAGAAACACCTCAATCGGAAGACAAAAGTCAAGACGAACCCGACACAGATTAAATAACAGAGGAATATAACCGTTTTGTACACCTATACAAAATCAATTATAGATTATTCTAAAATTGAAACTTAAACTCCCAACTTTTAGACAAATGCCACAAAAAATATTGTGACCTTTTTTTATAGACAAAAATAGAAGATCTACACTTCAAAATCATAGAAGACATTTTTGAGAAAACTATCATTTTGCCCCTAACAAAATAAATATTGTCTCTAGCAAAAGTGTAAAGGATCGTAAATATTTTATAATTCACTTACCACTCAACAACGATACTGTAGTTCAATATCTCTTTTATGCATTATTTATGGGCAAATACAAATTTGATCGGACTCAGGCCTATTGTGTCGAAAATAATTTACAACTCCCAATTTTAGAAGTGTTCTCATTTATCCTGTCAGATAAAGACGTCAAACTTAAAATATGTCAAAATATAAAAACTTCCGATGAAGACCAGATTCCCATTATACTAGATCAGTATTATTCCGGAAAAAGTAACTTACACCGCGGAATAAATGAAACCATTAAACGAATTAAAGAAAAGTACAACTGGCATGATTTAACAAAAGACGTTCAGAATTTCATGAAAAAGTGTGAGATATGTCAGAAAGTGAAAATTTGTAGAAAAAACCATAGTATACCTCTTGTAATTACTGAGACCGTGAAAACTCTATTGGAGAGTATTAATATTGACTTCTTGGAATATCAGATCGATATTTATGCTCTCACGATTAGAGATAAACTCACAAAGTTTACGCAAGCTTAAACACACTTTTACTATCCTTCCAACATCACGGCAAGCCTTTAAGAATCGTCGTGAGTTTGACAATGCCCTAATGAAAGATCTCTGAGAACTTTATGATATAAAACTGACATTTTCCAGAGTCAGTCATCCACAGTCAAATGGATCACTTGAACGGTTTCACGCGACCCTAACAGAAATAATTCGGGCACATAAAACCTAAAATCCCAGTGAACACCCATTTAATATCATCCCATATGCTGTGATTTGCTACAACACAAAAAATAAGACCCATGGTTTTACATCATATGACCTGGTTTTTGGCCATACATCTAGTCGACCACCCGAAACCCTTTATAATCAAGAACAGCTCATTTCAAAATATGTCAGAGATCTAAACAATCGCATGGAACATTACTACAAACTTGCACGTACTGGTATTCAGACCCATATCAATCTCTTATCACGAATTTCAGACTCTGTCAAAGAAAAGTTTAGAGAAGTTACAACTGACACGAAAAACTACGCATTTAGAACCAAACGTAGGTTAATTAATGGTATAGGCAGCATTTTTAAGTCAATTGCAGGCAACCTAGACTCTTCAGATGGCGAATACTATAATGAATGTATCGATAAAATTAGCCATGATGAACACGAAATTGAAAGTTTACTTAAAATCAAATATCGGTTACGTTATCGCTTATAAAGAATTTCAACTCCACTATACAAAAATTGCAAATTGACGAAGAAACGTTTAATCGAGATATTATCGAAATTTCCAAATCTGTCATTAACATTACGAGGGGCTTAGTCTTCTACGAAGGCCAAGCGAAAACTCTAAATCTTTGCGAGTCCTTAATGGAAAGCTACGTATTTTTAGAGAACTCTTTTAATGATATTTTAAGTACTATTACTTTTGCGCGTTTAGGAATCTTACGTAGTTCTATAATTACACCAAGAGATTTAGTCACCTTTCTTTAAGAAATGTCGCGATCTCTCAAAAAATAACTTACCTCTACCGACATATACTTTAAATGTTGCTCAGTATCTTGATATCATAACTTTAGAAGCTTATCAAACAAATAATAAGGTTGTATTTGTCCTTAAGGTACCACTAATCGAATCGGAAAAAAAACCTTATACCGTCTATTCCCTATCCGTATACTGGATAATCGAACAGGTTTCCACCACATAATACCAAGAACGCAAAAGTATATTGCGCGAGATGGCGATTCCTTACTGTACATATTACCACAAGACCTTAGAAGCTGCAAAGAAGTGCAAACCAACACTAAAATCGGTTTCGGCGTCCTTCAATATCGTATAGATAGCGACGCGACGCTATATGTGAAGCCCAGCTACTTAGGCGGACCAGCCACCTACCCAAAACATGCCAAAGTTCAATCCTGTTGGCATCTGAATATAATGTTCAGGAGCTTGACCGAAACTATTGGCTCATCACAGTCTCAGAACCTCTTCCAGTTACTGTCAAATGTGCAAAAAAGGAACTTGTGACGAAAATTCTTAAGACCAATTCATTGCTGAAACTGCAACCAGATTTTAATGCATTTATTGGAAGCACCCGAATCCATTCCAAATATTTTGTCGAAGAATACAAAAACATCACGTATAGAAGCCAACCCGTCATCGTTCCCTTAGACTGTTGCAAAAACCTCCCGGAACGACCCAGTGTTCCAGAATTAAAGCCATTACAACTCAACAAAATAGACACAGAAGACCTAAATGTGGCGCAACACAGACTAAACCAGTATTCGTACGAGCTTGACAGACTAATTAAGCAGCGTTTCGCATCCAAACACATCCACTGATTCACCATTGTTACGATAACACTGGTTGTCGCTTTTGCAACTTTTGCAAATTTATATTGTATATATATATATATATATATATATATATATATATATATATATATATATAGCAGAAAATGGATTCTTTGGGATGACCGCTAAAGCAATGGAATTTGGCTAACCATAGACACGTGTTTCTGACTTAAGGTCTTCATCAGTACAGTCAACTAGTTGAAAGACGAGTACAACTAGTGCCAAAATGAATACACAAAACAATACCAGAGTCACCAACAGGAGCAAAACCGACATTTGTGATTACCAAGAGAACATCCGAAATCTTCGCCGGACTTGATACTCTATTTACCACGGAGCAGCATATAGCCACCTGTGGCGAAACTCATAACCCAAGAGTAGTAAATCAAAATAAGGAAAATATATAACGCGGTTAGAACTAGTATATAGCAGAAAATGGATTCTTTGGGATGACCGCTAAAGCAATGGAATTTGGCTAACCATAGACACGTGTTTCTGACTTAAGGTCTTCATCAGTACAGTCAACTAGTTGAAAGACGAGTACAACTAGTGCCAAAATGAATACACAAAACAATACCAGAGTCACCAACAGGAGCAAAACCGACATTTGTGATTACCAAGAGAACATCCGAAATCTTCGCCGGACTTGATACTCTATTTACCACGGAGCAGCATATAGCCACCTGTGGCGAAACTCATAACCCAAGAGTAGTAAATCAAAATAAGGAAAATATATAACGCGGTTAGAACTAGTATATAGCAGAAAATGGATTCTTTGGGATGACCGCTAAAGCAATGGAATTTGGCTAACCATAGACACGTGTTTCTGACTTAAGGTCTTCATCAGTACAGTCAACTAGTTGAAAGACGAGTACAACTAGTGCCAAAATGAATACACAAAACAATACCAGAGTCACCAACAGGAGCAAAACCGACATTTGTGATTACCAAGAGAACATCCGAAATCTTCGCCGGACTTGATACTCTATTTACCACGGAGCAGCATATAGCCACCTGTGGCGAAACTCATAACCCAAGAGTAGTAAATCAAAATAAGGAAAATATATAACGCGGTTAGAACTAGTATATAGCAGAAAATGGATTCTTTGGGATGACCGCTAAAGCAATGGAATTTGGCTAACCATAGACACGTGTTTCTGAATTATTTTGATAGTTATTCTGCTAACTGATCTGATTTGTATTTTTATTATAAC
The DNA here is from genome assembly GCA_030620095.1 of Kuschelorhynchus macadamiae. Classification (NCBI taxonomy): domain Eukaryota; kingdom Metazoa; phylum Arthropoda; class Insecta; order Coleoptera; family Curculionidae; genus Kuschelorhynchus; species Kuschelorhynchus macadamiae. The sequence continues at coordinate 346,631 of JAUTXW010001890.1, forward strand.
AAGAAATATTACACAGTTTTAATTTAATTATACTTGTTAATAAGAACTGTTTATTTTAGGTCGGTTGGCATATTACTTTACTTACTGTCTATCAACATAAAATTTCGTAAAATATTTTGTGTTTCATATTCTTTTTATATTATATTGTGCTAGTGTTTATTGTGTTGATATATTGAGCAAATATGCCGGATAATGAAAGAATAACTGCAGCAAATGCAGGAGCAGCGGTAGCAGTAATCGACCCTTATAAACTTTCCGAGATTTTTTCTATTATCCCCGAATTCGAAGGAGATCAAATATTTTTACAAACCTTCCTAAATACCTGCGAATGTGCATATGGTATGTCTACTGGTAACCAAAAAGATCTTTTAGTGATTCGCATAAAAAATAGGTTGCGAGGGAGAGCAGCAGAGCTGATAAGCTCCCGAAATCCACTTTCTTTTCTAGAGGTAAAGCAATTACGTAATTCTCACTTCGGAGATACGCGAGATCTATCTTCACTTATTCAGGACTTACAGAAAATGATACAACTACCAAACGAATCTCCTCTGACTTTCCTTAACACACTTCAAGTCCTAAATGCTAAAATGCACGCATACACTTTAGGAAGCTCAAATTCGCATAAGACGCGAGCTTCAACTATCATATTTTGAGTGCTAGAAATCTTCTAGGCATAATCCGCCTGCTAGACCTATTCAGACTAGTAAAATACCTAATATACAAACCCTTAAATGTCATAGCTGTGGTCGGATTGGTCACTTAGCAAATGAATGCAGATCACAACAACGTCCCAACGGTTATACTTCCCAGAATTTTGGCAATTTCCAAAGGCCTAATACCAATCAACAATCAGATTCTTTCCAATCAATCAAACAACGGTCAGCCAAGACCGCAGTACACACCCCATAACCAATCAAACCAAAACAATTTCTAACTTTAAACACCTTTTAACAATTTCCAACGTCCTTCAGTAATACAAAATAACCCCCAGCATCGAGCTCATGTCGTCAATTTTGACAATTACCACTATTCCGACGATAACTATTCCGAACCCCAATATGACGAGTATTGTAACCAATACGCAATAACACCGATTACGAGTATCAAAATATTGAAAATATTGATCAACAAGATAAAACGAATTACGATGAATATCAGGATTTTCTTCCCACTTCGAATCAAAACTATCCGCCCAATCGAACGATTTCAAATACCAATGCTATAACGGAAATCCAAAATCAAATACAAACCCTGAATTTGGACGACATGAACCCATCATTGAATTTCCCAAAACAACATTTTCCTTAAATCCCCTTCTTGCTGTTAAACCGAAAAATCTATATTACATAAAAGACACATGTAACACTTTTAAACTACTTATAGATTCTAAAGCAGGAATTACGATATTTAAAGAAAATACAGTAAAACAATTTCCCCAACGTTTTCCCGAAAACGTTACGATTCAAGGTATCACAGACCAAAACCTTCTTATCACCGAATCAACCCTAGTTCCTTTTCAAGCCGGAAACCCACATAAAGTTTACATATACGATTTAAATATTGATTTCGATGGTATTCTAGGACTCGACTTTTTAGAACACTATGAATGCACCATCGACTTAAAAAATAAACGACTTGTTACAAATTTTAAAACTTTACCACTGTTTAAGGCAGAAGAAGACCTCGAACAAAAAAATAAAATAACTAACGTAAACTCTAATGAAATTAAGATTGATGGTTGGACCGAACAAATTTTTAAATTACGTTGTGATTTAGTCAACACCGATGCTATCCTATCTAGGCAAGAAATCTAAAAAGTACACATTCCAAACGCAATTGCCCATGTCAATGAGAAAGACGAATTTCTAACTTCTGTGGCTAATGCAAATGCCATCCCGAAAACCATTAATTTTTCAGATATCGAAATCGAACCTTTTTCTTCTCATTCGATACTCAATTACAATTTATCCGATAAACAGCTATCTCCTAACCGCATTCCCAACGTTAAGTCCCAAGTTCGTTTAGAGCATCTTAACGAAGAAGAAAAAGAAATAATTACCAATCTTTGCGTAGTTTTTGAGGACATATTTTACCTGAAAGGTGACAATCTTACCTTTACCAACGAAACTAAAAACCAAATTGACACCAGTGGTGCAAAGCCTGTTTTCACCAAATCATACAGGTATCCCCATATTCACAAAGAAGAGGTAAAAACTCTAAAATGTTAGAACAAGGAATCATAAAACCTTCTATTTCACCTTGGTCATCTCCAGTTTGGGTCGTCCCTAAGAAACTTGATTCCTCAGGCAAACAAAAATGGAGAGTAGTCATTTATTGAATTGAATGAATCCACGGTAGATAATAAGTACCCACTTCCCGATATTTCCGATCTTCTGGATCAGCTAGGCAAGTGCCAGTATTTTACAACCCTGGATCTAGCTTCAGGATTTCACCAGATTGAGATGGACCCTAAAGATATTCCAAAAACTGCTTTCTCTGTCGAGAACGGACACTACGAATTTATAAGAATAAACTTTGGCTTTAAAAATGCCGCGTCCACTTTCCAGAGAGTAATGGACAACATCCTTCTAGCCATTCTCAATGAACGTTGTCTCGTCTATATGGACGACATCATTGTGTACTCACCTACAATCCATGACCACATCACACGCTTACGCGAAGTTTTTAAACGCCTTCGAAAAGCAAATCTCAAAATACAGCCTGACAAATCTGAGTTCCTGAGAAAAGAGGTAGCATACCTTTGTCATCTAATCACTCAGGACGGAGTTAAACCTAACATCGCTAAAATCGATTGTATACAGAAATTTCCAGAACCAAAACATCTAAAAGACATAAAATCCTTTCTGGGTTTAGCTGGTTACTATCGTAGCTTTATCCCAAACTTTGCGAAAATATCAAAGCCCCTTACCCGATTGTTGAAAAAAGATATCAAATTTGATTGATTTGAAGCTTTCGACTAAAACAATTATTGACTTCTGACCCAATTCTCATCTATCCAAATTTTGATGAGCCTTTTATTTACCCATTGGTTATGCCTCCAGAACATTATGTAAAGCCGAAACCAACTACTCGACAATAGAGAGAGAACTACTTCCAATTGTATGGGCCGTGAAATATTTTCGTCCATATTTATTTGGGAGAAAGTTCATTCTAGTCACAGATCATCGTCCCTTTACTTGGTTACTTTCTGTTAAAGACCCAGGTAGTAGGTTAGCACGATCGCGGCTAAAACTAGGAGAATATCAGTACGAAATTGTTTATAAATATCTCGAATAAAAGTAAATCATTTCCAAGAATGCGCAAAGCTTCAAATAAAAATATCTGTTTTTGCATCAAATGAGACAGATTCCGAAGACCCTATTAAAGAACCTTTAACCTATGACGACGATGTAATAGCCGAAGAATACAATAAAATCGTAAATCTTTACGAAACCAGATCCCTGATCGATTATTCTAAAATCGAAACAACCAACGACCAGCTGTTGGATAAATCACACAATAATATTATAATATTCTTTCGACAAAATAAATTAAAAGAACTACATCATAAGATTCTTGACGATATTTTCGAGGAAAACATGGAATTTAATCCAAAACAAATAAATATTTTCTCCAGCAAATCAACAAAAAATCGTAAATATTTCATTATTCCTCTCCCGTTTAACCCAGAAACTGTCACACAACTTCTCTTTTACATTCTCTATACCGGTCAAGACGAACTTGACATCTCTTGCACTTATTTCGTCGAAAACACACTCGAACTTCCTATTCTTGAAATATTTTCGTATATTTTTGCAGACAAAAATATAAAATTAAGTATTTGTCAAAACCTCACAACAACCCCTAATGAAAATGAAATACCTCAGATCTTAGATCATTACCATCGCGGAAAAACCAACTTATATCGTAGAATTAACGAAACGTTAAGACGTATAAAAGAAAAATACAATTGGCCAGGCATAATAAAAGCCTTAGAAAATTTTATTAAAAGTTGCGAAACTTGTCAAAAAGTAAAAATCTGTCGTAAAAATTTAAGCAGTCCCCTAGTCGTAACAGAAACGCCCAAAACACCTTTTGAAATATATATATATATATATATATATATATATATATATATATATATATATATATATATATATATATGTATTTGAATACCCAACACAATTACGCCCTAACAGTACGTGACGAACTAACAAAATTTACACAAGCATACCCTATAGGGGATAAGACAGCAAAATCTGTTTTTAATACACTTCTTGTATTTTTTCAACATTACGAAACCCCATTACGCATACATTGCGATTATGGCCGAGAATTCAAAAACACCTTAATGAATGACCTCTGTGAGCTTTACGATATCAAATTAACTTTCTCTAGCGTAGGACACCTTCAATCAAACGGCTCTGTTGAGAGATTCCACGCGACACTTAGTGAAATGATACGAGCTAGTCAAACCGAAAACCCTGACGAACACCCGTTTAATGTTCTTCCTTACCCAACTATATGTTATAACAATACCAAAAATAAAACGCACGGTTTCACTCCTTACGAACTTATTTTTGGACATACCTCATCTAGACCACCCGAAATCCTATATAATGAAAACCGTCTTATTTCCAAATATATGCAAAATCTGAAGAATCGCATGCAATATCTTTATAAAACAGCCCGAGCCCGAACATGTCAACAAAAAGAAAAAGCTAAAGAGCGCTTCGATCAAAATGTTTCTGCTCACCTCTATGAATATAATGTAGGAGATAAGGTATACATTAAAGAATCACAAATCAAGGACAAAAGCCAAAATAAATTTAACGGTCCATTCGAAATAATCGAAATTTTACAAAATTCAGCAATTCTGATAAACCCCGAAATTAAACAAAAATCTAAATTAAATTTTGACAGACTGAAACCATACTATGAGTAATTTTTCTCTTCCAGGTTCTTGGCACTTTCAACAGCCACTCAGTCATAAGACACTCTAACACCAATAAACAACACCTTAGGAATTTTCTTTCATGAAGAAGCGACCCTAAAAGTCTCAAATGATAAACGGACCCTCCTTGTTTACAAAGACCTCGGACCAATCAAAGAAACAATCAGTAAATAATGACAAACTATTAGAAAGCTTATTAAACATTATAGACGAAGACGTACCGCGAATGAAAGCCTTTAAGCCGCAAGTTCAAACTCATGTTAGTCTCCTTAAACAAATATCAAACGCCGTTAACCAAAAGTACACTGAAATAATGGCCGACACTAAAAAGTACATTTTTAGAGAAAAACGTGGTATTCTTAATGGTATTGGAACCATTTGGAAATCAATAACTTGTAATCTTGACGCCTCCGATCGTGAATATTTCAATGAGTGCATCGAGAATTAACCCACGATGAGTACCAAATAGAAAATCTTTTAAAAAATCATATATCTGTAACTACCTCTGTTATCAAAAGCTTTAACGAAACCATTCAAAAACTTCAAATCGACGAGGAAACCTTTAATAATGATATTAATGAAATTCGCGAATCAATTATGGATATTTCCGATCATCTCAAATTTTATCAATCACAACTCGATATCCTAGACTTGTGCGAATCACTAACAGAAAGTTATCCATTTATCGAAAATACTTTGAACGATGCTATAAACGCTCTTACATTTGCATGTTTAAAAATTTGGCACAGTTCAATCATCACTCCATATGATTTAGTAAACTCATTAAAGCATATATCGCAGTCATTGCAGAAGAATAATCTTCCCTTACCAATATATTATTCAAACGTAGCTCAATATCTCTACATAATAGAATTAAAGGCATATCAATTAGATACTATAATAATTTTTGTACTAGAAATACCTTTAGTCGAACCTGAAAAATACACTCTCTATCACTTATATCCTATACCGATTCTGGATAATTGAACAGGCCTTCATCATATTTTGTCAATAACTAATAAACTAATTGCGCGAAATGATGATTCTTTACTTTATACAACCATCCGCAATATGGAGTCCTGCAAACCACTAGGACACCGTATGTTCATCTGTTCCAACATCCTGCCATACCCAATTCATACTGATGCAGTCTGCGAGGCTCAGCTTCTGAAGAGACTTGATCATCTACCCAGAACATGCCAAGTTCTAGTCATTCTTGCCAAAGACTATAAAATTCAAGAAATCAGCCAGAATCTATGGTTGATAGCTGTTACAGACACCCTGCCCGTCACATTAAAATGTGGATCCAGAAATATAGAGACTCAGATCATCAACACAAATACTTTGATGAAACTTCAAGCCGAGTGTAGTGTCTTCGTCGGGAGTTCAAGAGTTCGTGCCCAGAAATCAGTCGATGTTTACGACAACGTAACCTACAATTCAGCAAGCAAGTTTCGACTGACGCAGCATTCGTCTTGCATATCAATAGTGTAAATTGTAAATAAAATTATGATTCGTTTTTAAGCTTCTATACTGTTAATTTAATTTTTGATTTTGTGAATAAAAATATTTTTTTAAAAGTGAATTTTAAGTCGAGTGATATAACATATTCATCTGAATACTAAAGCAATATTTTATTGGATAATTTGACATCCTACCCATTTATCGGTTTGATCGGCATCCTCATGAATAATTTTCCCTACATATGTCTCTTGGTATCTAAATATTAAAGGTTTAGATTGCTTCCGGCAGTGTTGCCATATTTACCCACTACATATTATATTCTATTTAGTTTTTGTAATGTGATGATCTTTTAGACAGATTTGCATGGTATGCGTAATTACATCGTACCAACAAATAAAGCAAAAAATTAACAATTAAATTAAAATGATGAACAATAAACTTCCGGTAAAATTGCCACTTGAGAATTTAAAATTTATTTTTAAAGACTTTTTTTCTTTGTTAACATGTCCTCTAAATTACTTAGTAATATTGTGTTTCTGTATTTGCTTACTTATCTATATCAGGGTGTTACATCAAAACATGTATTTTTAAATATTTCTATTTGTACTTTGTAAATGTTGGATTTTAATTGGGTTTTACCCCATGCAATTAAATAATCCCTCCTCTACATGTTGCATTTTTTATTTTTCAGTATCCTAGATATTTAATAAAATATGTGATTTGAGCCCGCATATTTGTGCAGGGTTTTCATTTATTACACCCACCTAGAGGGTTATTATAAGGTATAGGCAAAAACCTTAAATAAATGTAAAATTGTAGGATTTTTTGCATATTATCTTTTGGAACTTGTAAAAACAATGATATGTATATCGGAAAACTGAGAAACAAAACCAGCAACCCCTTTTATTAATGGAACACCCTGTATATTTGCCTCTAGGTAGAAAAATTGGGTTGTTGTTTATGGTCTAAGAGCTGGCTACAAAAACTTGCAATGATCGAGTATAGTCTTGATTTTGTCTTAAAATTTTAAAAATCATATCTACAATGCCAGAGCCCGTCAGCCAGAAGGCGCTCCAAAGGCGGGGAGTGTGGGTTGACGGACAAACGTGTGATGTTTTATTAATGAAAAGCTTATCAAGTATAATTCTGAGAATTATTGCCAGAAGGGTAGGTGGAGGCTTAAGCGCTCCCAGAAGCTAATCTTAATACAATAAAGAACAACCATACAAAAAGAAAACGATTTGATATAGCCGTTACTCGTTTTTTATTAGGACCGACTTTAAATAATTAATATTTTTCAAAATATGTAGTTATTAGTGCGGATTTCAGGGTTAAAAGAGACATTTTTTGTTCTTTCAATGAATTCCATCATGGCCAGCATGCCAGTTAGAAAATCACTCTTATACGAGCAGTTTAAAAAAAAGTTTGTCAAATTCGAAAACATTTTAAATTCCATACCTAGTTCTAGAAATAGTTGTAATTGTTTAAAGGCCTTTATTGGCAGCCCTTCATATTTTGTAACAATATTTTTAATGTCCAGCGTCCTACTCGATTCCTAAGAGAAATAATGGTTTTAAAAATACATATCAATAGGTTTCTCAACAATAGAATGGATTTGCCATACGTTTTTTACATTAAGCCATTCAAAGATTATCATCACAAACCAATACTACAGGCATGAAATACAATGCTGATGTGTAAGTAATTCGGAATAAAATGGAAACTTTTCTATGTACCGTTCAGAGGCAGAGGTGTATCCAGCTGTTAGGGGGGGTGGGGCAATTTATAAGAGGGACGGCAGTATGAAGTAAGGCAACGGTAAAAAATATAAAATAAACCCTGGCAAAAATTATGTCAGAAAATAATAACACCTAGTACAAGTAAAGTGATGACTAAAAAAATAAATAAATACAAAAGTCCTCACGCCGTATTTGCGTGAAAACAAAGAAAGGGTGCAGGATTTACCGAAGGGAGGCGCCACCTAATTTAAAAATAACAATGAAATAAACATATACATAACTCTACCAAAGCAGTCTCTGAAATTGGAATTTTTTTCTAATTGTATATTGTAATAGTAATAATAAGACAAACGTTTAATAGCAGTTTATAGTATAGAGATAGATAAATTATTAAATAAGGAAAGTTTTGCAGATTTTAGCTGTCAGTCTTGTTATAGGAGTACATCAAGTACTATATATTATATCAAAAAATTATAAAATTTAATTTTTCCTAAGAAATGTGTCCTTTCTAGGGTGTCTTTAATTTTAGATGAACATAACAAAATATATGTTAGTTCTGCCACACATGTTTGAGACATCTTATGTACATAAGTAATATTTTTTTATAAGCTGCTTGATAAACCCCTAACATTTGTCTATCTTTTAAATATAAATCAATAGTGCGAGTGGGGAAATATGAGAAAAAATCCCGGGCGAGTGTTTCTCCACCAAAAAAAAAATGAAAATGTGACTTCAAGAAAAACTCGTTTTAAAGAACTTTTATATTACTAAATATATCTGAGAAATCTATAATCAATTTAGTTCCATACTTATGTTGTTTACTTTCCGCCATTGAAAAATTGTCAATCAAAATTCAACAAATTTGGATGCCGAGGACATTATTAAGACCGATAAATCATCGAGGTGCGACTACCTCGACCATTCACCTTAAATTTAAATTAAACAATTAAAGTTTATCTTATACAATCAATCTTGTAGGGTGGTATTACAACGTTTTGGTTCACCTTGTGTAAACGCATTCGTGTTTCATATTTGCTTTAAATGCGTTTTCTTTTATATATTCAGGTCGTTGCTGGATTGAAATATGTTCTTCTTATTGACGTGGCACCAACAACCTGTTCCAAAGAAGCTGATGTTTCTGCTCCATGTGTGATCGATACATCGGTTGAACCCTTCATTTGTGAGGTGACGTTCGTTCAAAAGCCCTGGATTAGTAGGAGCAAACACGTCATTAAAGACAACTGTACAGTATCACAGGAATTTGAAACCGTAAATAACTCTAGGGAAAATAGAGGTGATATAGATAATCACATATTGCCTAGCAGAGGTAAGCATTTGTAAGGTAATGGTTCTGAATATTATGTAATAAAGTTCGTTTTACGAATCTGTAATTACGTTATCGATGAAGTCCTAACTTGGAAAAAAGAGAATGTCGTAGCTAGCTCATATAAATTCAATAGCGTTCAAATTTTATATTAAAGTTAGATAATATTTAAGCAAGAAAATTTCCAAAACCTCTTTAGAGCACGTTTGGAATTGTAGTCTAATAAAATTTTTTATTCAGAGTGCATTTGGGAGAGTTATCAGAAAATAAAAAAATTAATTAACCGTGTACAAAAGTGGTCTTATATATCTTGCATTCATACAGAAATGTATCTACTTTTCGAAGTTTTACGATACTGCTAATAAATACATATAATAATTTAATATTAATTCAATTAATTTAAAGTTACATATTTTTATTCAGTTGCGAAAAAGCCAAAAAAGATTTTTGTTTGTCAATCTATATGCAACAAATAATCTGAACACATTTAAAAATTTAATATGTGTTTTGTGTTTTTATTAAACACAATAAGCAATTGCCAAACGATACGTTTTGCTTAACTATATTTATAGTAATAATAATAAATAATACACATAACTGTGGGAGAAAAAAGATAATAAACAGCTTTAATTACAAAAAAAACTCTAAGCAAGAATCAGTGAGCAAAAACCAAGAATACAAACTATAAACTAAAATAACATAGAATTCTACTGCATCAACCTTTTTAAGAATTCGAAACACTTTCCTCATCACTGCTAGTGTCTGATGAATCTGATTCGCTTAAATTTATAATAACCGGGAGAATATCTGTAGAGTCCAAATAGCGTTCTCTTTCCTATGCTGAGTGACTAAGGTTATTCGCAAGGCGGCAATGATGGGTCTACTTGTCAGGGTCATAATAAGTCAAAATAAGAACCATTAGAAAAGGTAATATTGTTAAAAACATCACTTTTTCGAGCGAGTCATTTCATAAACTTAAGACCGCATTCGCAGTAACTGGATTGACTAAACATACTCTCGAATCATAGTACCTCTTGCACTCCGACCATACCATTTCTATTGAATTAAATTGGCAATCGTAAGCTGAAAGCCTTAGTACTCGGTGACCATATTGTAACGCTAATTCATCAAGTCTAATGGGGCAAAAAGTAACATTTTATTAACGTAGTCTAATAAAAATACAACCCACTGTTTACATATAATTTGTTTTCTGGTAGAGACTGTTTAACTATATTCCATAAACCTATTTTCATTGCCGTATTCGATATTTCTTATAGCCATCTTAGAGGTAGTTGTTTAGACCAACTTGAGCTTCGAATCTTCCTTAATAATCTAGAATGCTAGGATACCTTATCCATCAGTATGAGGTAAGGCTCAACCATTTTCAGCATTAATAGCGTCATGGTCATCACGGGAATTGGACCCAAATATATTTCATTCTCATAATCAATCTCCTTTGTAAAATAGGCAATAAGCTTTGATTTCATATTTTGTTCACCTTCTGAATACCTTCGAGGCATTTTACACAATAAAAATAGTAAAAGGAAATAAAACCTGACGTGTCTTCTGACAATTTTTTTGACAAATTTGATAAATGACTTAATAATTTCATAACCTATATTTTAGGTTATTAACATTCAAGCTCTAAAAAATGAGCAAATGACTTAATTTCATAACCCATATTTTAGGTTACTATTAATAAAGCTCTAAATTAGTTGTTTAGAAACGATCAATGTTTATGGTGTCACTAATTTGTTTCAATCTATTTTTGAACTTTTATTTGTTAAAAAATGTAGGGCAATTGATGACGTGAGTAGAAACCCTCATGAAACGAACTTTATTATAGTGTCATGTAAAATGTAAAAATAAAATATACGGATGTACCTACATCCGTTCACTACTGTCGTTTTGACAAGAATAGTTTTGCTGACGTTTAGCCAAAATCACATTTGGCATTTTCGAAGCTTTCTTTCTCGCTTCCGAATAGAGACTGAAGTATTGGTGACTGTGACGCTTCCTTTTATACTCCCACCCGGGGTCGAAGGTTATATCTGAGAGGCTGTTGGTCGTTATTTATGTTTTGCGGATAGTGTTGTTGATGTTGCTCTAATAGCTCTGGATTTTTTGTGATTTTAGATTTGTCGATTATTGTCTTCCATACTGTTGGTAGTTTTAATGATTTCTATGGCTTCTAGGATTAGTCTGGTCTTATGATGTTCTATATTGGCAATCTCCCTATACCCATCGAAATTTTTTTTGTGGGCGGTTTTCTGATGATGTAGGAATAGAGCTGAGGTTGTTTGTTTGTTTCGGATGTTGAGTTGATGCTCTTCTACCCTTGCTGATATTCTCCTGTTAGTTTGCCTCACGTACATTTTTTTCATAATCCTGGCACGGAATGCGGTATACTCCGTGGTTTTCCAATTTGATTTTGTCTTTAGGGTTTCCAAGTAGTTTACCTTTAGTTGTTTGTGGCTTGTGTATTATTGGTATGTTGTGTTTTCTAAGAATTCTTCCGATCTTGTCTGTTATGCCTTTTACATATGGCAAGACTACTTGTTGCCTTCTCGGTTCATAATTTTTGTTGTTCGTTGTTCAGGAGCCCTGTGCATTAATAGCTGTGTGGTGCGATTTGTGTAGCCATTCTTCTTTAAAGCATTAGATATTATATTAAGTTCGTTTTGTTTCGTGTATGTTTCAGTTAATCGCACGATCCTGGATATTAAGGTATTGGCGACAGCTTAAAATTGTGCTGTTTATAGCAATCCGGTCAAAACGTCAACAAAACTGTTCTTTTCAGAACGACGAATAGTTATTTTTTGTATCTATCTTTATTAATTAAATCTCCTGTGTGCTGTTAAATCGCTACTTAGTAATTGCAAAATCAGAAATAAAAATTTAGTGGTTGATTAATATTGTAATAATACTATAAAATTAAAAATATAATCGTATAATGTAAAATATGTGTATCTATTTAGATAGTTCGACGTTGCCCGGGAACTCCGAAATAGAGAATCCAAAGTATGACATCAAGGGACAAACAGCTAATATAGAAACGCCTATGGATGCGGATCGATTAGCAGATTTGGAATCTCAAGTTTTAGCGAGTGACATGTTTGCAAGACCTTCAGACGCACTGCATACTACCATAGCATCTTCTAATATTGTTCTAGAGGAAATACCAGGTTATTATATATTATTCTTATTATTTTTTTTATTTAATTCTGTACGCATGTTCATTATTTTTGATTAGCCAAAACAGCTTTATTATGATCCCGAATTATCAATTTCACTTGCTTTACAATATTTGGCAACACAGCATTTTTTTGTAAAAAGTACTGAAATGCTCAAATATTTCTATACCTTCTATACTTAGGCAAACCAAATCTGGTTCACAATGTTAACTGATAAAATCTGATGCTGATGTTTTAATTATTTGTATTTCTGTCGATTCTCTGCCAACATCAACGCGAAACCATAATATCAAATCCCTATTTCACGTTTTTTTAGGTAGTGGCAACACAGCATTTTTCTGAAAAGTTTGTGTAGCCATTCTTCTTTAAAGCATTAGATATATCAGAACGGTCAAATATTTCGTTACAGAAAAAACTAAATTTTGTGCACAGGGTTTGTTGGCCATGTCTTATTCGATAATGATATTTGCAATGCTGCTAAGTTTACCAGTTTTGCAGGAAATAAATTTGTGTTTTTTTATGTAACCCTATAGCTATATGTATTATCCTGGGTTGTCCCCGTCCCCGCAAACTGTCAATTTGATGCAAGAACATTTTTTGAATTTCACTTGTTTTTCAAAATATGACAGCACGGCCTTTTTTTATTACCCACTGCACTAACGTATGCCAAATTTTGTATATTATGATTATTGATGTTGTCTGATGTCACGGCATTTTTATTTGTAAAATGTGCCAAAACAGTCAAATATCTCAGTAGCCATGGTACTCAGTTATAACAATTTCTGCACACTAAGATTATATGATTAACAGGTTGCGCAGAAAACGATTATACTAACTATAATTATTTTTATAACAATTTTAATTTCAGTCGATTTAATTTGCTAACACTATTCCGGGCTTGTAATATAAAATCTTTGTTTTATACATATTTTAAGATTGGTATGAGAACACACTCTTTTCCTCATAACTATTTTTTCTTTGCGCTGGACTGTCCCCGCCAGCTTTAATTTTAACTCAAAATATCAAGTTTCCATTTTACTTACTTGTTTTTCAAAATACATATTTGTTTGTAGAAGGTACCTTTTTAGTACTTACACACCAAATTTTGTAGGCGAGGCTTGTTGTCATACCACTCTAAAAACATAAGTCAAACAGAAATTTCATATAATAAAGCCAAAATAATTTTATCAACAGAAACAGAAATAAAATCAGTTGTAGCTAGATTTTAAAATACTAAGTTTCTTCAAAACACGTATGTAACAATATTGTCTATATTATCCTCAAATCAGACAATCATGAAACTTCGTGAACAAAAATTGTTATAGTTAATAAATTGTAGTAAGTATTGAGATATTTGGTTGTTACGGTACTGTGCTGGTATTTTGTCAAATTCAGATCTTGCCAAAAAACTAAAATGCACATTTGATGTTTTTGAATCAAACTAAAATTGACAAGTTCATTCCAGGGCAATACATATAGTTATGGGATTACATTAAAAAATTACCAAAGTACCACGTACAGATCTTATGAAAAGTGGCTTCGGGTAAATCCTTTAAACATTTAGTATAAATGTTGTAGTTTGTAAGCATCTGAGGTTTCTATGTTTTCACTTTACCATCCTATTTGAGAAGACCTTATTAGAGCAAGGTGGTTCTAGAAAAGTTTTGTTTCAAAGCAAAGCAATATTGGTAAAAATTTGGTGTCATTGTATTTTGGAACTTAATTTAACTACAAATCCCATAATCCCAAAATATTGCATCGTTGCTTTGAAAATATAGTGGTTCGTGTTCAATTAACTTGCCAAAATAAAATACTAAATTTTAAAATTCATCAAAACTATTTATTTATTTTTGTCCCAAAAATTAATAAGACGGAAACAATTTCAAACTCGATTTCTGATGTCTGATTTGGGTGATTTTCGACCTAATTTTTAAATGGTCTCTAAATTATGTCTATGGGAGTTTTTTAAACAGAGGTTAAATCCGATGAATTTGTAACGTAGATTTATAGGTTTTTTTTGTAGAGGGGAAACCTTCAAAAGACACCCTCTAGGTGTTATGTGGGGGGCATTGTGTAGCATGGATAGTGTGAGGCTGTTACTCACCAAACCCCTCCCCTTTTTTCTTAGTCCCAACCAATACCGGAAACCGTTTTCACATTACTTCGGTACTTTCCTCTTTTCCGGGCAGTATTTGTTTTATGCTTCTTGCATATGTCAGTCTTTTAGTCTCTAGTTCCTCTCTCCTTAGTTTTGATTATAGTTTTTATTTCCTTGTATACTTCATTCCGTGCCAGCTCGCCCTCTATAAGGCAGTTCATCATATTCTCTGCATTAAATAGAGTTCCGGTATTTTACTTAAAGGCTGATCTAGCTTCATTCCATCTAAGGCATATTAAAAGGGTATGTTCTACATTATCTTCCTGTTTGCAGTATGTGCACTCCTACGAGTCTGACCTTCCACAGTCAAACACATACTTACGAAAGCACCCGTGTCCCGATAACGCTTGGGTTAAAAAGTAATCCACGTCGCCATATGGTATATTAGTCCACCTCTGGATGTTATGTATTAGGCGATGTGTCCAGCGCCCATATTTACCGTTATCTCATTTGATTTGCTAGCTGTTCACTTAGTTTACTTTGGCTTGTTCTTTGTTCACCTTCAGATACCCTTCTCTTCTTTCTTTAACCTGCAGTTCTATAAGTGCGATTCCCGCTATGCATCCTATGCTTTCCGCACTTAAAGTTCTGTAAGGGCGCTATACACTCTGAGTAATATCATTCTTTGTACTCTCGTAAGTTTTTGCATACTCTTCTTGTTTTCTGTTACAGGGTTGCTCGAGGTCAGCCGATGTTTGGCATGTTTGCATATTCAATTGATTTGCTAACTTGTTTGGCAAAAGTCATTTTAGTGTCAGACCAAATTCCAAGATATTTTATGGCTTAGCTTATTTATACAACTTTGTTTTGCACACTGAATGCTATTGGCTCTATTTTTCTTTTGCACGTGAGCAAAACAGCTTTTGTTTTTTTCTGAGGCTAGTTTTAGTTTTTTCTTAACCATCGAGTTTGCTATACGTAGTAATCCAGTGTTTGCTATGTTCATCAATATTTCTTCAGATCTAGCAATTACCACCACAGCAATTTCATCCGCAAATCCCACCGGAGACACACCCTTGGGCAGTTCAGTTTGGAACAGCGTGTCGTACAGTATGTTCCAAAAGGTCGGTCACAGTACTAAACCCAGCGGGACACCGTTGTTAATCTTCAGGCGTTTAGAGTCTTCGATGTTCTCTAACAGTATCTCTCTATCAGACAGATAGGATGAAATGATCTTAATTAGGCTCTCATCGATCCTGCGTTTTCTCAATTCCTCCAGGAACAATTGCCACGAAGCACTATTAAATGCATTTTGGACGTCTAACGTAATCAATGCACACACTACGCCTTTGTGGCGGATCATTTGCGGCCTTCCTGACAATCCTTAAAACCTCATGTATAGCGCCCATTGGCTGTCTTCCCTTTCTGAATCTAAACTGTTTTTCTGATAGTTCACCGGTTCGGCTTAGTTCAGCCATAAGTTCTCGTTTTCCTAAAACTTTTTATGTCTACCCCAACTTCACTTGGCTGTTTTCTAGTTTGGTGTCTTTGTGTCTTTAATTTGATCTTGTCGACTCTTTTCCGTTTCTCCTCTATCATTTGTTTGACGTGGTCTCTAAATTTCCAGTTTCACAGGCGTGCAATCAAAAAGAAACTTTAGCATACGCGTAATTGTTACCCCTATAATAGAGTCCATGTGTGGAATAGACAACCTAGTTCTATTCTTTGCTACCATATGTGCTTTCACTTTGACTAGAGACCGGAATAGGCGTTTGTCATCAGAGTTACAGTCAGCAACATTATCGTTAAGAATCGGAGAGTATATCCATCTCTTTTTTAGTTGAACTTGCCTTCGCTCTCAGGAAAACTGAGATATTGCGACATCATAGCTACTTCTCCTTGTTTCCTATTTTGTTGCCTGAGCCTATTTATATATCGAAGATTTCCGATTATCCTGTTAGCTTTTTTAAAAGTCGATTGGTCGGTTTCTACTCTGAAGTCCCTTGACTTTTTTGGTATTTAAGATCAGGAAGCGAGAAAGTTCTTAATCTTGGTGCGGTCCTTGGTATGAGTCTCTTCTGGTGAAGGGGATTTCGTCAATAGCTGATCTATCTATTTTCATTGCCTGGTCATGTATAAGTGGCTGACTGAGCCGGTGAGCAGTTCCGAAGGGACCCAGCCACATGGTCCCCGCCGTCCTGGTATTTTTCTTTACTATCCATACCTTATGTGGCTTGTTATTTGGTGGGCCCGACCATTTCTTAGTTTCGAATAAATGTATTTCCGGGAACCGGGCAACCCATAGGCAGGTCTATACCTGGAATTTTTCACCAGGTATACCATTCCATAGTTATCTTAGTGAATCCGTCCAATGAAAAGTGACTTTGACTGATCTTTAGCCAGGGTTGGAAAAAACAAGAGTTGGCCAAGAGAGGCCGATAGAAAAAGGAAGAAAGTGTGGTTTTACCCAAAGACAAGTTGAAGCAAAGTGAGATCATAGAAAGAATAAAAAGAATAAGTCGGTCCTTGGCAAAAGCTTTTGGGGGAGCCGCTGCCACAGGTAGGGTGAGGGGAAATAAAAATAAAATAAAATATATTATTTATATATATATATATATATATATATATATATATATATATATATATATATATATATATATAGATATTTATATTTATAAATAATAAAACTTACGAAAGAATTCTACTTGCATTTTATTGCAAAAATCAATGCCGGTGATTTTAAAGAATTTCATAAAATTTTACTTTTTTTTATTGTGTCGAATAGTTTGTATGACACAAGTAATCACATAGCAAATGATTGTAGTCAAGCAAAACAATTTTTAGTCTAGTCTATAATAGCTGATTTCGAAAATATTGAGTTGACAAACAAAACTCGGACAAGGCAATTAGCCTGGAAAGAAATATAGATTCATTTGAAGCTTTTAGTATTCTATCTAATTGGATTGACGCTATATAAGAAGAGTCGATGGTTACATGCTCTTAGTATATTTCACAATTTGTTCTTTTTACCCCGGGTTCAGTAGGTCTTTAAAAAATTGTTTATAAACGTTCGTACTTTGAAGCGGTGTTCTAAGACCCTATTTTCAATATGGAAAACCAGCAGCGTCGTAGGCAAGTGTCGGGAGTTATTTTAATAATTTTAAGCACATCTCTTTTGTTGGACAGGCATTTCCTGTAAATCTCGATACGTTTGACGTTATTCAGTCAATGATGATTTTAGCCAAAAGTCTAATTCCAAAAGACAAGCACATAGAATAATGAAAATGAAAATGACGAAAACATACACTGTAGACAATAAACAATGCATCATCATATCATATTTGTACGTTTGGCGCAGGTGCTCAGGTAATATCCTCGTCGCACTGCGATAGCCCTGAATTTCAAACTTCGACCGAATATTTAAATCACGCCTTGCTAAAACAATTTTTTGTAGTCTTTTGGTTGGAAATAAATTGTGCTTCTAATGTGTGCTCCTTATTATAAAGTAGTAATTGAAACATGTGACTATTAGCAAAAGCAAATGAAATAATAGAATGTTCATTCTGCGAAGAGAGTCAAAAACACATACACACATTTTCTTACTGGAAAATATTGGCATTACAAGTACTTTTTTAACAAGTTAAAAGTGAAGGAAATCATAAAAAAAGAGTTATCTCAAAAATATATAAAAAAATACTGCATTTGGGCGGTTAAATGATACAAAATAACATGCGCTAAGAAATACTTTTTGTTTCTTTATTTTTGTTGTATTGTGCTATTTAAAACGTAAAACTGATTTAATATTTTATTGGTCCAAAATTTTTATGGCTAGTATAATCACACCATAAAATGCCATTTAAAAGGGAAAAAAGGTAAGATAGACTATGCAAATTAGAATTAGAAAGACATATGATATTGGAAAATATGAAATTCGGTGAAAACGAATAAAAATATTTACTAAATTTGAAAGTATTATTAAATGCAAAGGACCACGCTGCAACTTGAAACTAATGGTTTGGTGGTTAAAAAAATAAACAGACCAAACGATATCATCATCATCACAGATCCTTTTATATTAAGGAGCAAAATCATTTAGAAATAAAAGGAATCGACAACGTCTCAAATTCCAGGGGCCAAGCGCTTTCGGAAGCTCAAAATAATTACCCCATATGAACACACAATTAAAGATCGGATTCGCGAACCATTTGTTTACTTTATTAGGAGCAAATATTACTCTATACGGTAGGATGCCATAAATATTACTACTATTTTGCTTTTGTTATGTTATTATGAACTTCAGTGCATTTTATTATAATCAATAAAATCATATTTGGTTAATTTTTTTAAAACTGTTGCTTCAGTGCTATAGAGAAATTCTTAAAAAACACGATTTTCAAAAACTTATATTATTATGTTATTCTTTCTAATATAATATTTATGTTGGAACCTGATATTCATTAATATTGGGAGAAAATCATACCTTTCTACATACCCTATATAATATTCTTAGCTTTTATTAAAAAAACATGACACCAAGTGATTTACAATAAATGCTGTTATGCGAGTTAAGGGTTATGATGTCACAGGGTACTTTTTAAAAAGACTCTGTATGTAAACTAACAGTATAACGCCGTTTAATAACTTGAGTTTATTCACAACGTATTTTACCAGTCTACAAGCCTACTATTTATACAATAAAAAATGCTGATCTAAGTATATTTCAATATATAAACTAGGTTGCTAAAACTGATGATCCGCCGGGTCATAAAACTGGAGAAGTTTTGTAAGGGACGAACAAAACTTATTTGGTGGTATCTGTCTACTGCTCAGATGGGATGTGTTCTGGAGCCTGTTCCTGGGTGTACTTCCAATACTTTTTGGTCTTCTAACACCCGAAGATAATGAAAATGATCAGAAGTATGTAAATGGTTGTCATCCAGTTATGACTGTTGGTCCATGTCCATGTTTTTGTGTGGATGGGTTCTAGGTGTTCTTCTTCCTTGACCACTTTGTGTAGTTCAACAAAGGGTATCTTCAGGGTTTTTAGCAACCTTGAAAAACCTGGAAAAGTCAGGTAATTCAGAAATCCCACTAAAAATCAGGGAAAACTCAGGAAATTTACAAAAAATAATAGAAAGTCAAGGATTTTATACTAAACTTGGAAAAATAATAAAATTAATATTTCCACCAGCGTTGCTTGATTGTATTTACCCAAAATTACTTCGTCGCGTTTTTATAACTATAATTATATTTAACATATTTATTATATAACTATAATTTATTTAACATCCCTTGTATTACTTAAAATTATTTTGCGGTTCTTACATAAGAAACTTATTTAACAACCCACTTCGCGCCGGCGCCATTCACAATAACAGTAACTCGGACGATTAGAAAATCGGCTTAAGTAGTGTGACTTTCTAGTGAGAGCATGTTATGTTTTAAAAGATTCACCTGCCAAGAGATCTAGTTTTACGGCTTTTACAAATTCTCCTATAAATTTAAATTTAATTAAAAGACGTAATGTTCCTGAAAAGGACAAACTTATTTTTTGTCGGAATGTCAAACATGTTCGATATATCAAATTAAGAAGTTAATAGAACATTGTTGGCTTAAATATAAATTTATTAAATATGTAACATGCTCAAGACTAAATATCATGCTTGATCAAGGAGTTTCACATATAAGTGTAAAAACAAATCCTTTCCGCAGAAATTGCAGAAAAAAGTGGTCAACGGTATAGCCAGCATCTAATAGATACCGAATTTATAAATTTTTGCAAAACATATAATCAAACTACTCGATTGGATACATTTTTCTAAAATTTCTTGGGACAAAATGACTACTTTAAAAATTGTGGCATGTTACTAAGTTAATTCTGATCCTTTCTCATGGAAATGCCACCGTTGAGTCGGGGTTTTCCATAAATAAAAATATTTTACTTGAAAATCTGTTGGAGAAGTCCATTATCTGCCAAAGACAAGTATATGACGCAATTTATCAATAGGTGCATTAAATATTAATATTAATTATTTATATAAATGCTTACAAAACTTATCAAGATGCCCTTGACAACCAAAATCGCCGAAAATGGAAAGAAAAAGAAATTGATGTCGAAAAAAAAAGAGCCGACAGTCAACTTTATCAATTAGAAAATAAAGCGAAAAAAGTATATATATATATATATATATATATATATATATATATATATATATATATATATGGAACTGGAAATATCAGAACTGAGACGAAAAATTTAAAATAGTTATTTTCTATTTTTTTCAATAATCCTGTTAAATTTAATTTTTAATAATGACATGTCGCAAGTATATATTTATTTTTTGTTTGTAAATGCTTTTTATAACTGCATTTTTTTTGCTTAATTTTAAATAGAACAGAATATCCTTTTAAAAATGTATATCTCTTCCTGCTTACTGTATTGCTATAGCATTTTCTTTAATATTTTATATTTCTTTTACAATTTAATTTAAGTTTAGTTTCATTCGTTGTTGGTTTTTTATAAGAAATATAAATTCTCAAAATATATCCTGAAATTTCTGCGAAATTGTCAGGGAAAACCTGTTGCTCTATTACTTTGTTCTTAATTTTTGGTAGAGTAAGTAGTTCCTCTTAGATGGTTGTCTTGAAGTTGATGAATGCTTCATTGTTTGTTTGGAATTCGTATCCTGGTTGGAGTTAAATATAAAGGTTTCTTCGAGCATTATTTTTAAAGATGAGCAATGTCTTGAAATCTTGTTTGCTTCTGGAAATATGGCAATATAGTGTGCCTGAGACATTTCCTGAAGTAAAGTTGAGTTAATAGAAACTGGGACGTGATGGCAGTTGGCTTTGTAGTTACTTAGTTAAAGAATTTCGTTGATGATGATCGTGTTTGGATTGACTTTGTAGTTACTTAGTTGAAGAATTTCGTTGATGATGATCTTGAATACATTTTTCGGGACACATGAAACTAGATCCACTTTGCTTGCAAGGCAAGTCCATGTATTGATATACGAAGTCATTTGTGGCTAGATAAGGGGCAGCTAGAATTATTGTTCTGGTTAGAGGTTGGGACGGAAAAAAAGGTGGAAATATGAAAAAATGTCAGAATGAAAAATCGGAAAATGTAAGATGAATACTATTGTATGATTTGAGAAGTAGCTGTCTACACTGATAATATAGTATTTTGTGAGATTTTCTAACATATGTAGAAGTTGGTGTTCTGCATTAGTGATCCAGCATCTTCTGGACAATCCATCTTAATTCGTCGAATTTTATAAGGCTATTGTGAAGTCTTGCAAATACTATTGCTGTCTCTAGGTCATTTAGGACTTGAATAGCCAGGTTTATTTGATCTAACACGTTTCTAGTTTGTAAATGGTTGAAGTCAAAGACTAATGTATTTATTTCTGAGCTAATTTTGTTCGTTTCGGCTTGAATTGTTTCTTCATCGAAATTTATAAGGGTGATGGTTTTGTTAAAATTGTCCATAATTCTTTTGTTTAGGCTCATATGATGGCTGACTTGGCTGATGTTGTCTATTTTTTTTTAGAGGCGAAATTGTGGCTTCATATTTCTAGGCATCATCTTGGTCAAGGTTCCCGGGGATGGTTTTTAATAATGCTTTCTAGTCCAATCAAGAAGTCCTATTTTAGTTCCGAATGTTGAGTATATTGAGAGAATGCAGCTTTTAGAAGATACTGTCGAAGTTTTGTAGAATGACAAAGTAGGCATAACTTAGACCATTCTGTATAGCGGCTGCTATTGCTACGTCCTGAGTTTTTAGGGTTTCGTTTTCTCGGGCTATATGTTGTATTCTTGCAGCTCCCAGCTTGAGGGGTAGGATCTCTGGAATGTCTTTTAGGTTTTGAATTTGGATCTCCTTGGCCTTGATTAAGGAACGTCTGCAAAGTAATTTTAGTATTAGTTGTTTTGTTGGGATGATGCTTTATATTTTTCTTAAGTATAGTCCTGTCGTGTGTGTCGATAGTTACTTGGTTGTTGGTTTTTGCTATTTTCGGGGACACCATTGGGAGAAGTTTCTTTCGTTTGATAGTTTTTCGTGTGTACATTTTTGTGCTAGGTTTGTATGTAATCGGGATCTTTACACTTTCTTTTTTCAATGTATTTTTCTTTGGAATCTTGAAGTTTCTTATTTAACTCCCTGTAGATTTCGTTGGTCTTCTCTCAGTGTTGTTGGGTGTAGTTGTTTTCCGTATGTCTACATCGAAAGAATCTTGCCCATCTAAGTGGCCATTTAAAATATCCATAATTGTTGATTGATCATTGAATGGATGGAGTGCTTGTACCCTAATATGGCATATGGCATTTACATTTTGGTATTGAAAGGTTTCTTCTTTTCTCGTAAAATACGGAGTTGTTCAATTATTGTTGAATGGAACCTTGAATGATTGAATCATTCCATTTGATTGAGCATTATCTGCGGTGGTACAATGAACCAATATTTTGTGGCTGACCACAAATTCTTGCATCAGGCCGTTTCCTGATACAGTTCTGCTGTCGCCGTCTATTATATGCATGTTGAGTATCGAAGATAATAATTGCGTTAAGTATATTGACTGCATTAGAACCTTTGATAGGATATGCTTGCCAATACTTCAAGAAAGCGTCGACGATTGTAAGAAACTATTGGCCACTCGCTTGGAAAGTATCTAGATGTATAATTTCTAGAGGTTTCTTTTTGGCTTTGTTTTCTTTCTAACATGTTTGTTAGCTTGACAAATGTCACAGATGTTAATGAGATCCTGTATATCTTTCTTAAGGTTTGACCAGAAATATCTTCTAATAATTCGCTTATTATCTGGCGTTCCTCTTCTGTTGTTGCAGCTGCAGGATTAATAGTAACATATTCAACCTGATCAATTCTTGAAAGAGCGTCAACGTTGGTGTTGACTCGTTAGCTAGTTATCGAACAACTAACACCAAGGCGAAGACCTCCAAGTATCGAGACTTGGGGCAATCCGAATGTAAACCTACCTCATAGTGTATCGCCAGGCGCGGTATTAATCCAAACGTAGGCCTCTAGGTAGTAGACCTGGGGCACCTACGGCGAAGTCCTCAAGGTTAGTAGACCTGACGCAATTTTTAAACGAAAACCTACCTGTAGTCAGGCGCGGTAATTTACGGGTGAAGGAGCATTCGGGGTGAACCTTTTGGAGTGACTTAACTCCTGACACAACACTTTACTTTATTGAACACCTTATCTTTGCGCCGGAACAAGAAGACACCACCAGGTGAGTGGCACTTGTCCCTGTTAAGTGAAAAAGGATCTGCCACCCTGTAGATAGTAATCAGGCAGTTGGCTTTTCCTTCATTGAATTAAGAGTGTGAGATCCGGACCGACACCTACGAGGAACGTATCCGCCCGTGGTGTAGACAGTAATAATATAAGCTAAGTGCACCAGGTTGTGTAGGAAAAGTTTGTAAAAAATGCTAACGGGTTTTTCAGCAGCAACGGGTAGGGGGAACCGGTATAAAGGGATCAGAGAAAGAGATATGAGAAAGCACTGAGTCCTGGATTAATACACACGAGAGTGTCCCATATCAAGGAGATCCCGTCGATTGCTTCTAGGTTTCCCGGTAGCACAAGCAGGTAAACCGGGATAAAAGGTCAAAACCAATTTAAAGACATATACTCGGGAAAAGAGAGATGCTAGCAGAAGTTCCTGTGGGAATTGATAGGGGGATTCTCACAGGAACATCCTGGAAGTCGGTGACCTCGATAAGTATAAAGCATCAAGAGTTATACTTACCTAAAGATTGCTTTACGTTTGGGTAAGAAGTACCCATTCCCAATACCGAGAGTAATCATTATCGGGGTCAAATATTGATATCACTGACGAATATAGCGAGAGCTAGAGGAGCAAGCCTGCGGTTCTGTAGCTGCAAAACCACAGATGGCGCCTACGGACAAACCACAGAGAATAGATAATGGCAAAGAAATAAAAAAGAACTAGAAAGCGACAAATGCAGAAAAGGGTGTAGCAGTAGCTGGGGGTCTGCCCCGAGAGCAACTGAAAGTCGACTTCGGAAGTCTAGAACTCGTTGGAGGTGACGCTAGGGATGAACGATAGCCGGCACAACAGACTATCGAGGGGACACCTTATGTCTCCAGTATAGAGAGAGGGGTCGTCTAGAAGTTGACAATACATTTTCTGGAATATCCAAGAAGGCTAGGAAATACTAGGATGTTTTATGGTTTTTGGTATTGGGTATCCCATAATTGCTTTGATTTTGTCTGAGTTGGGTTTTATGTCATCTGCTGTAATGACGTGTCCTAGGAAACTGACTTCTTTCTTTAGGAACTCGCACTTGTCAACTTGAATTTTAAAGTTGGTTTCTCGAAGACGTTGGAATATCTTTGATAGGTTTACTAGATGTTCTTGTAATCATACGCTGAAGATGATTATGTCGTCCATGTAGATTAAACAGATTTCTCCTTGTAGTCCTTTTAGAACGTTATCAATCACTCTCTGGAAGGTAGCCGATGCATTCTTCAATCCAGAAGGGATTCTTACGTACTCGTAGCAGCCATTTTCTACATTAAATGCCGTTTTTGGAATATCTTCCGCTGCAATTTCTATTTGGTGAAATCCAGTAGCTAAGTCGAGGGTTGGACGTACTGGCATCTTCCAAATTTGTCTAGGATGACGGTGATGTTCGGAATAGGAAATTTATCCGTCCGAATTAGTGGCCCTATGTTGGTTTTCGGTGCGGACTCGGGAATTATGTCAGCTGAAAACAAATAGTATTGAGTCAGATTGATTTCGTAACTCGTCACAGGATCAAGTAAGGCTAATTGAAGTTGATCGTCGGTTGTGTTAGTTATTTCAGTCCAGGCTATTTGGTTGCAGTGAGTAGTAAGTGTTTCTCTTATTATAGCTCTTGAAATTCTTGTCTGGGTATCACGATAGTGCCTTCGGTGTTTTTGACAGGAAGGCGGACATGGGTGATTACTTGTATATTTAACGGATAAAACTGCGTCTTTTGGGTTTCATAGTATTTAATCGGAAGAGTTGCATGTTCTAAGCTTTGAAGCTGGTTGGTCTACTTTAGCGTCTAAAAGCTTTAGGTTGTCGAGTCCTATAAGGCCGTCTAAAATCTGGAGACATTTGGTATGATTTTGTCCTAATAGTAATGAATATCAGGGTCCAACATAAATATTTTAATTTAGTATCTAACATATTTTTAAGAGAATAACTAAGTTTTTAGATTGTCTTTTTTAAGAATTTCTCTATAGGAAATATTGAAGCAACAGCTTAAAAAAAATAACCAAATATGATTTTATTGTTCAAAATAAATAACAAAAGTAAAAGAGTAAAAACATTTAGGGTATCATACCGTGTAGAGTAACATTTGCACCCAATAAAGCAATAGTTCACGACTACGATCTTTAATGATGGTTTGAATGTTTCTTCCATATCTCTAAAAATTTTTGGGGTCAATCTTTTAAGCTTCAGAAAGCTTTGGGACCCAGGAATTTGTGACGTATTCGATTTCTTGTTATTTCTAATTGCCTTTACTCGTTGATATAAAAAGATATGTGATGAGATATTATCGTTCGGTCTGTTTATTTTTTTAACCACGAAACCATTCGTTTCAAGTTGCAGCGTGGGTCATACCTGTCTGCGATAAGAAGAAATCCTTTTGTTCAGGTGTCCAATAAAAAATGAAAAAAGGATCAAAACCTGTATTATGCAAATATGCGTTATATGGCAAGCTATATGTTAAGTTTAATATGTTGCAAGCATAAACATATAAGCAAGGGGAGACACAACCTTTCATTCATAAATACCCCTTTGTTGTGTATCAATCATTGTTCATGTTTTACACAAAAACAAATGAAAGAGAGAAGGTCAAAATTCCCACTTCAAACATCGCTGTGGAAGATTTCCGATCAGAGAGTTTTTGGTGCCTGCGGTGGCTTTGTTTTTGGGGAAGATTTAAATTTTAAATTAAATTCAACTTCAACTGTTTTGTATTAAAATGCTTTATGCTTATATTTATTTAATAGTAATACTGATTCTATAATAAAACCATGATAGAGTGTCTCTGAATATATACGCGAACGCCGCGTTACATATTGGTTGATTTTAAATTTCTGAAGCAACAAAAATAGAAAAAAATCGGTAAATTTTCTTTAGCCGGAAATTCCCTTAAAATATTTTATTGCACGCCATTTTGTTCCACCACCACCACCACCATATTTTACCTGTTTTTTCCCGAGCCGCACTTATATTTTAGAAATGATTTAAAATAAATTGATTTTTTACTTCCCTCGTAATAGGGAAATATTGTAATCATGAAAAAATCACCCATCGATATGTTTTCAGATCTTTACGTTTCAGGGTCCCTAGATGCCGAAAAACATGTTTTCTCAATTCCGTCGGTCTGTTTGTCTGTCTGTTCGCAGCATAACTAAAAACTACATAACTGAATGACATCAAACTTTGGTTAAAAATTAAGGGTCATTTGGGAATGACCGAGGGAGTGATCTGGTAATATTCTGGATAGAATCTAAAATGTTAAAACAAAATGGCGGCCTAATGAAATGTTAAAAAAATCATTATTAAAAAACTGCTTCTCCAATTTATGTCATTTTTTTTTACATATTTTTGAGTTCATTCGAGCTAAATTCTCCTAAAACGGTATTCCTGGTAAGCGCTTTGCGTAATTTACCTTAGAATTATAAAAAAATAAATTTTGCTTTAAAATTATTTGAAATAATATACTAATTTTATCTTAAAATATTACTAAAGCATATATAACTAGTTGCAAATAACAAACAAATAAAGCATGCCATTTTCCTAGATTTGGGCAGTTCTTGAAAATATACTACCAACAGCACCCCTAATTTTTAAAACAGCGTAACAAAATCTTATATTTACCGTATTTTAAAAACGAGCTTAACTTTTGAATTATTCAATAGACTCTTGCAGTAGGTCTTTATCTCGGACTCAGACTCAAATACATTTTATAACTAATATGTATGGCCCCTTCTCAAGCATGTTTCTGATCCAATCTCTGTCAGATATTATTTTAAATTTATATCAAGTAAATCTGTTATTAAAACGAGTCATGAAATTAGGGCATTAAAAATGTATAGATTTGGTCGTCATACTGAAATATACTTTTGCAAAACGAATGTTTTAGCCTAGTGAAATGCTGGAATTTAGTATAAATGTATCATGTACCTGGCACTTATCACGAAAATATGGACATTTGATATTTTCAACCTCTAACTCTGGCCGACGCTCGGGCTGCTGCGAAATAAAAAAAAATCATTCAATTTTTTTCATTGTAGTACATTTTATCAAAGAGCTTAACAGGTATATATACTAACATAGATATTATAATTGTACAACAAACGACTTGTGAAGAATAATAATTTATAATAATTTAATTTCAAAGATTCTAAATGTTGCGGTACTGAAAGGGTGGCGTTCTAACCTTAACCTAACCAACCTTTGAAAGGAGAATTCCGGCTTAAAAGTATCTAGTTTTCTACAAACTTGACACTAGAGAACCATTTTAAGGACTTTCAAAGAGTTCTCACCAAAAAAATACAAAACACACCAAATATCCGCAAAAATTACAAATTCCGACTTAAAAAAACAATGCACAACATAAAATACTATAAACCACTCTACGGAGTTTGTATGACTTAATATTGGGTATCGTAATGTATATCGGCGAACAAACATGCGCTCGACGTTGCCACTGTTGGACTAAATTTTTACAACACGAGTTGAAAATAAATGA
The DNA here is from genome assembly GCA_030620095.1 of Kuschelorhynchus macadamiae. Lineage (NCBI taxonomy): Eukaryota > Metazoa > Arthropoda > Insecta > Coleoptera > Curculionidae > Kuschelorhynchus > Kuschelorhynchus macadamiae. The sequence goes on from JAUTXW010001890.1 coordinate 375,186, forward strand.
GTAGTAATTATTACCATAAACAAAAAACTTTCAATTTAAATTAATGATAATAATTTGCGTAACAACAAACACAAAATATTTCTGTTTGCGGAAATGCAACTACAAATGCAAAAGTATTTCATTAGTAAACACTTAAATATGAAAACAATCTTTACAAGATTCTATATTGCTGACAACACTGTTTCACAGAAAATTATATTGGAGCATGAAGCTAAATAGATCAGGAACACACGTAGATTAGCAAATGTGATTTGTGATTCTTATAAAATATATTGGTTATATATCTATGGTTGCAAGACTATGTTTTCAAACTGTATTTTAGATTTTTTTTACAGTTTTGCTTTGCATTTCGCAATACTTTCAAATTTGGTAAATATTATGTTTTATATTTTCACCGAATTCCATATTTTACAGTGTCATATTTCTTTCTAATTCTGATTTTGCATAATCTATCTTTTCTTTTTTCCATTTTAAATGGCATTTTATGATGTGATTATCCTTGCCATCAAAATTTTGGATTTTCTAATAAAATATTAAATCACACTTTTAGGAGGATTATACAAAAATACATTTAAGTAGCACGATACAATAAAAATAAAGAAACAAACTGTATTTATTTTGTATTGTTTAACCATCTAAATGCAATATTTGTTGATATATTCTTAGAGATAACTCTTTTTTTAAGATAGTTTTTTTTATTTCTGTATAAGCGGTATTATAGGCAACGGTTAAAACAAAATCGGTAAATTTCCTTTACTGGAACTTCCCTGGTTATGAATATTTTTTTTATTAGGAATAGTAAAGTGTGACCCAATTTATATCAGTTGGTAGTCAATATTTTACCAGTTTCTACCTATACCACCAGTTTTTTAGTAATATATATTTTTTAAATTTCACTAGGCCGCTATTTTGTTTTGCCATATTGGGTTTTGTCCAAAATATGTATTACCAGATTATCCCCATATGACCATTAATTTTTGACAAAAAAATTTGAAGTTAATCGGGTAAGTAGTTTTTTAGCTATGTCGCGAACAGACAGACAGACCAACGGAATTGAGAAAACATGTTTTTCGGCATTTAGGGGCTCTAAAACGTAAAGATCTGAAAAAATCTCGGAGGGTGATTTTTTACGATTACAATATTTTACGAGGCAAGTAAAAATATGATTTTTGGTGATTATAACAAAATACATTGATGTTCAAAATAACGTAAAAGTAAAAGAGTAATAACATTTATGGTGTCATACCGTGTAGAGTAATATTTGAAAGCAAAATAATGCTTCTTTACTGATTTTTTATCTTTTCATTTAAGTGATCGTGTAATTCAAAGCTGCTAGCATTTCTCCTACAAAGTGCTGTATAATGACCAATTATGTCGTTAGTTAAGGGTTTATAAAATATTATTCCGCCTTTAAAAGTAAATTGTTTTTTTATCTTCATGAACTACTATGGGAATCGTTTCTACACAAAAGTCAACATATCTATAAACATCTGGTTATTACTGGTCCTTTCTATGGTAATATTATTGCCATATTTCGTTCACTTCAGGCTTGTGAAAAAAAAGTACTTGTAATGTCAATATTTACCGGTAAGAAAATGTGTGTTTATGTATTTTTGACTCTTTTCGCAGAATGAACATTCTTTTATTTCATTTGCTTTTGCTAATAATTACATGTTCCAATTACTAGTTTCCAATAAACAACACACATTAGAAGCACAATTTATTTCCAATCAATTTAGTACCAACAAATATTTGTTTTAGTATTTGAAATTTTTTCCATTCCTTGTTCTATCTATTTATACCAATTCTCCTACGAACAAAACTAAAGCCTGATTTAAATATTGGGTCGAAGTTTGAAATTCAGGGCTATCGCAATCCGACGAGGATATCACCTGGACAACTGCGCCAAACGGACAAATATTTTTGATCATGCATTGTTTCTTGTCGACAGTGTATGTTTTCTGAACAACAATTGTCATTTAACAGTAAGGGAATTTTTACTTTTTGTTTGTCTCTTATATACATTATTTCTGGACACAATCGCCTATATTTTTTCTTTTCTTCTTTAGTCCCAGATACTCCCAATTTTCAAATATTTCGTTTTATTTCATTATTCTATGTGCTTGTATTTTGGAATTTGACTGTTGGCTAAAATCATCTTTGACTGAATAATGTCAATATGTTTAACAACAAACTTATCGATATTAACAGGAAGTGCCTCTCCAACAAAATAGCTATGCTTAAAATTATTAAAATAACTGTCGACACTTGTTGGTTTTTCATACAGAAAATAGGGTCTTAGTACAGCTTCAAACTACAATTACTAAAGCTTCAAATGCATCTATATTTCTTTTCACGCCAATTGTCACGTCCGGGTTTTCTATATCAACTCAATACTTTCGAAACCAGCTATCATAGACTTTAAGAAATGTTTTACTTGACCACAAACATTTGCCGTGTGATTACTTGTGTCATACAAACTATTCGACACTAAAATCTTTTTAAATTCATTGTAGTCACCGGCCTTAATTTTTGCCATAAAATGCATGTAGAATTCCTTCGTAAGTTTTGTTTGCTTTTTGAATGTTTCTATCATATCTAAAAAAATGTTTTAGGTCATTATTTCGAGCTTCGGAAAGCATTTGCGCGACTGGAAGTTAAGACATATTTGATTGCTTGTTATTTCTAAATGACATAAAAAGATGTGATGAGATATTATCGTTCGGTCTATTTAATTTTTTTAACCACGACACTATTAGTGTCAAGTTGCAGTATGGGTCATTGACCTTGATTTTTGCAATAAGAAGATTTTTTTTGTTCAGGTGTCCAATATAAAATTAAAAAAAAAAATCTGAACTTATGCTATGCATATATGCATTACATGGCAAACTATATTATAAGTTTAATATAATCACAAGACTATGTTCGAACTGTATTTTAGAGTTTTTTTTTCTTTAAAATTTTGCTTTTTAAAAATATTTTTAATTTTTAAGTAAATTGATTGGAAAATGTAGGTGAAGCGGCGCTATTTAGGATCAATGCCAACTTTCACAGAAACTATTCTTGGACTCGGGTTCAAAAATTCTTTATCAGAGATATTTTCCCTTATTCTTTATCCAATATCTGACCTGCTCTCATGACTTATTTCTGCTTATCAAGAACTATCTAAGAGATGTATTGTTGTGGTAAGAATTATCCAATATCCGATCTGTTCTCATAATACATTTCTACTTATCTAGAACTATCCGAGAGATTTTTATTGTTATTAATAATTTATTGGTGATAATTAGATGTGGCGATAGATCGGAGTTGTAGCTTTTTCTCGATCTATCTAAGTGGCCTAGCGGTTTTTGTTTGACATTAAATATCAATTTTAGATTGTTGTTTAATCATTCATACAAGGCTTCCGTTGCACCGTCATTTTGCGGATATCCCCATGGTTGACTATTGAAATCTCCAGCGTACAGTGCTTGGTGTTCAATGTATAAAATAACTGGATTTGGACAATTCGTTTGGGAAGGTTTTTAGATATTTATGACAATACGCCTTGCATTTTGATACACCACGGTGGAAGGCCTATTCTAGAGAATAATTAGTAACTCCTTTCCTATCATATATTGTAGTATCGGTAGGTTATTACTTGCGTGTGTTTTCTTGAATGTGAAATGTAGTTGCATAGAAGAAGATTGCTTAGTAATTTGCATTTGGCTCGGCTAAGGCCTTCTATATTGAGCTGGCATAATCGTACGTGTACTCCGATAATGAAATATCGGACAGTTTTGTACAGTTTGAAACATGCGCTTGTTAAACAATGTGCTTGCCAGGAGATCTAAAATTTATTAAAAAATAATTACTTTAAAGGATTTGACTATATTGACTGCCAGATATTTGGTCTTCCTCAAACTGGCCAGTAAAGCTTATTTGTACTTACCGTAAAATCTCGTTAAAGAACATTAGATGGTAATAACACTAAAAGTCAGAAACACATTTTACCCATGCAATATCTTTACATGCATACCTATGCCATGTCAGTGGCGGTTCGTGAATTTAAGAACGGGTGAAGCTCAGCGTAGCTAGGTATAGGTAAAAATAGCGCCGTATTCGAAAAATTTTCGGGGAGCCACGCCCAAAATGGCTATTTTTTTACCTTTTTATGATGTTAATTATCCATAGCTTGGGAGTGTTTTTTAATACTTAAGGGAAATAATATGAATTTATAAGATTGTAAATATATTTCTTTTGTTCTTCGAAAACAGTTATATACCACGATACATGACACGATGCAAAACTGCTTCCGCCTCCGATGATCCGACCGCACTAATTTACATTAATTCCATAACAAGTGAACAAGCGCCTGCAGCATGCAGCAGTAGTTTTATGCCGCTTTCATCTCTATTTGGCTTACGGATATTCACCATTGCGTTGCCATAACAACTGCCGTAAACAAATCTAAGCGCGAAAGCCGACGTGCGGGGGGCGTCTGAGGCGGAATTTGTTAACTGCTTATTGTAATTCCTCAACGAGTCGCTCTTATGAAAAGGTGTTCAGCGCGCGCTACGTTTTCGAGCCATTATTATTTTTTGATTATATAACGCACTAGTTTTGATAGAAAACAATGGTATAATTAGGTAAATAATGTGAATTTATGTCATTCAGATATTTTTACGCATCTTAAGATGTTGCATGAAAACGTATGGTGTGGCCCTTGATTAAAAATTAAAAATATACCGGTGACAATGAAGAAAGAAAAAAAGGAAAGATTTTTGAAAGAGAGGTTAGAGAAAGCAGCAATATCTAGTGATCAAGTTAAAAAAACGTACATTTACAACAAAAACAAATCTTACTTTCTAAATGACGTACTATGTCAAATTATTTCTTGTGTATGTAGTATGACAGGAACAGATTAAAAATAAAAATGAGTAAATAATTTAGCTACAAATCACTGTAATCAGTAAAATCAACTCAGAACTATAAATTTTGAGCAAAAATACCTTGTCCGTAGCGGATACTGTATTTGTTAATTTTAAGTTTATTTGTTAGTATATTTTTATAAATAATCTTAATATTTTATTATTATTTTTTTTTAGTTGAGAAACAAGTACAGATTAATCATGATATTGAGAGTTTTAAAGTAAATCCTTGGAGTAGAGATCGTCTATTAAAGTCTAAAACATTGTCTGCTTCAATACCCATTGTAGACGAAGCCGCACCTATTGTATTATTATACAAGCCTCAGATTGATGAATACATAAACGGACCAAACGGAAAATTTTTGCCGAGATTAAGAACGACCCCAAAATCATTTCAGTTTGATGATTATTTTCCGGTGCAAAAAGGTAAGGAACGGTTAATTAGAGGGCTTCATGGAGATTTAGACTCCGACTCCAATTCAGATTCATTAATAGAGATCAAAAGAAAAACACACCGAGAGAAAGATAGTAGCTCTGCAGAATCAGTTAAATCAAAAAATCGATCTTCCGAAGAAAATAAAAATAAACCTACAAATGTTCATGAAAAAGACATAGAAGTTACTACACCAAAAAATATCGATATCGTAAAACGCGAATTAGTAGCTACATCAGACGAAGGATCCGATTTCAGTAGCACAGAAAAAAATGGCAATAAAGTGAAAAGATATACTTCAGGCAAAGAAACACTAATTACGAAACTAAATGGCGAATCAGATTCAGACTCTGATTCTGATAATACTTCTGAGAAAAAGCGAATTAAAAGGGAGATGGAAAACACTTCTGAGCAAGACTCGGGTTCTGACGATATATCACAAGGGATTGAAAGAGTTCGGAGAAATGCACATGAAATTAAGGATGACAATACATCATCATCGTCATCTTCATCATCTGAGTCTAAAACAAAAAAAGAGGAACATACTTTCAAACCAAATCCATCACTATCATCGTCATCATCCTCTTCGTCATCATCTGAGTCTAAAGGAAAAAAGAAGAGGCATATTTATAAAGCCGGAGAGAGTAATTCAGATGATTCATCATCATCGTCATCATCATCTGATTCGAGCGAAGACCATAAGGAAAAAAGCAAAAGAGATAAAAGAAGTTTTTCATATTTAAGGTAATTTTTAGCATTAAATATGTTACTCTAATAATTTTTGATACTAAATCCAAGCCTAACTGAGATTTTTTTTGCAGATAACAGAAACGGATTTGTTATAACCCCGTTGCTACATGTGGCACAGAGAGGCCAATGACGTCAGATTTTGAAAAAGATATAACAATTTGTCTTAACATTTAGTGATTTGTAGGCAAAATTTATTGTACGTTAAACTCTTCTTATAGTATTTGTTTAAAGTGTTCAGAGTGCATGTGCGGCAAATCGTTATATATTTCGAAATGTATGTCAAGAACATCACGTTGTTGACAACTTGCTCCATTTATGTCGATCTTACATAATTTCCCGGCTGAAGATTAGACGCAATATTATCGCGCTACTTTTAGCACAGTACTAGACGTAAACCTATCTTTGGGTTGTCTGCTTAGATGTTCGGCCTGTCTTAACCGTTGAGATTTGATTACGCTAACCAGATCAGGTTCATTGTATAGTTCCCTCAATTTTGTATGTAGACAGATGATCTGATATCTTTGACTTCTTGGTTTCTTGTTAACCCGTATTTTTTTCTAAGAATTCTCTCAAATCGTCTGATCAGGACTTCTTTTGCACCGTTATGTTCATGTATTGCAACCGTACATAATAACGGGTCATATTTTAATTTCCGTTCTCCTTCTGATGTGTTTTCAATTGAATATTCCTTTAAAAGCGTAAAGAAGTCTATTAGCAGGTTTAAGTCGTTTTATTTCCTCGGATGTAATCGGATGTTATCCTTGACCTTAAATATATACACTTTAAGACATTTTCAAAATTACACTCGTTCATAGTGACGTTGTGGCAAACTCTTGCTTTACTCCGTCTTCCAACATGCATATATTTGGTCCCATTTGGAACCTCCAACCTGAGAAACAACTCCTTAGTGTTTATGTTATTCGTTCCCACTACACCGATATCATAAACATATGCAAGTATCTCTTGTGACCCATTTGACTCAAAGAACTGTTTCAATTTTAACGTTGTCACAGGATAGTAGATCTTCAGTCGAGCAAATTTATTCTTATAATCTTATTAATTTATGGTAGCGCATTTCATATTACCTATTCTATTAAACTAGATAAATATTTCAATTTAAAGTTCAGAGGCACTGTGAGAGTTGTAGATTCTTTTATAGACGCCGAGTTCTCTTCTGGTTAGATATTTATGAGGGTTAGTATAACATATTTATCTTACCAAAACAGCGACCAACATAAAGAACTGCAACGACACTGGTGTATAGTTCTTTCTTCGGGAAAAATCCCTAAACGCAACACCCGTTGTTCAGTGAAGAAATAAAAATCAGAACGTTAAACAGTACTTCAAATCTATTGAACAACTTCGAGATGAAAACGAAAACTTTTGACAATATTTATCGAAAACTTAATCTAAGTATTTAAAATTAGTTTTAAATATTAACAATAAAAAAACTTAAGCCTAAAGAAAGGAATTTACATATATTTAATTTCCCAGTAGCTAATTTAAGCCCCAAGAATTAGAATATGAATCCCCACTTAAAGAGATAGAATTTAGTAAGTTAAGTAAGTTATAAAGTAATTTTAAGTCTTATAATTAATAATTAGCAAAATAATAATTCTACTGAAAAGACAAGAAAAATTCAAGAGCACTGAACAAATGACTTAAAACACTCGATCGCGACTGACTTTTAGTCTTCCCGTAAAATACAAAGTTGGCTCATCTATTACTGGATCCACCTCTTAGACCAATCCCCTCTTTGATTTGTTTAGTCAAGACGAAACGAAGAAAGCTGTGAATGGTGAAGTCCCTACTCTGCACTTTAAGTTCGGAATTTCGTCTTAGAGACACGAGGTGTCACCCATGATAACAAAAAGTGAATAAATCGATTAAAATAATATTCCATTCAATTCTTAGTCCTAAGGTTATGTATATAATTCAATATATATGCCTATACTAACGTATCCACATTATGGATCCCAAAAGTCATGGCGAAAAAACAGGCACAGAGAAACCTTTTCCGCTAATCTTTTCTGAAGGGAAAATTATGCCCCAAAAAACATGGCTTTTCGGTAATGTTCCTATTACAAAGTACTCTATTGTATTTTTAACATTCTAATTTGACCGTTTATTATCAAAACAATTTTTCCGATATTAAGAAATAGCAAACTATAAATCAATAACCGTAGCAGAGAAAAATGTTGGTATATATGAAGTTTATTGGAAACCGAAAACAACGTGATGTTCTTGACAAACATTTCGAAATATATAACGATTTGCCGCACATGCACCCCTAATGCTTTAAATAAGTACTATAAGAAGAGTTTAATGTACAATACATTTCGCCTACAAATGTCTAAATGTTAAGGCAAAGTGTTATATCTAACGCACATTTTGGTCAAGAAGATTTCGGATATTGTCTTGGTAACCAAAATGTCGGTTTTGCTCCTGTTGGTGACTCTGGTGTGGTTAATCTTTTTCTACTAGGCTTAATTCTTGTCACTCTGTACTATTTAGATTATTCTAGAATTTTCTAGATCATTTCATCCTTTCCTAAAGGTTATATAAGCACTCCGCAAGGCAACGTTTTGGTTCAGTTTGCTATAATACATATAGATATGCAACTTAATATTCAAAATCGATTCCGTATTTGGCTCCCTCCAGCGTTTTTAGGATTTTTTTTAACAAGTAATTCACGTTGTTCCAAATTGATACTCGTAGTATGTATGTACGTATGTTTTTTAAGACTTTCTAAAGCATCTTAGGCTAACATATTATAATATTAAAAGTAGTTTACGTATTTCATTTAGCGGTTTTAGATTTTTTGGCTAAATTAATCACGTGAAGTGATTTTTTATTGATAGCCCCGTTCGATATCGATTAATTCTTCGCGAACCAAGTCGATTTTCAACTGTTCTCTAAGTAGGTAATATGTTCAGGATAAAAAGTTAATATAATTAAAATACCGGTCACCTCTTCGAGCTGTATAAAAGTCGTGGACTCTATTCAATCGTGTTGTGAAAAATCACATGTATATTTCTCTCGACTGAATAACATATATATTTTTTTTTTAATTTATATACAACATTATTGGGTTTGCTCTCTTTTTTATAGTGATTTATGTGTTAAACATTGTTACCAACCGCTATGGAGAGCTGTACAGATTTTTACGTCTCTATATCAGAAACGGTTTTAAATAAACTTTTGAGATTTGGCATATTTTTAGATCACACCTGTGATTATCAAATGATATTTAAAAAATTCGTACCGTTTTTAGTTTTCGTTCATTAATATATTTGATACACGATATATCGAACAAAATTAAGTATTAATGTGAAATTCTCATTGAACGTTGTTCTTTACGGTATTCACAAAAAAGGACGAGATTGAAGTATAGGTTTTTATTTTTTTTTAAGAAGAAACAAGGGTCGATTTAATGTCTTCTAACGCCTAAACAGATCAACTTTTCGACAAAGGCGTAGAAGATGGGCAAAGAGCATAGATAAGAAAAAAAAACTTGTGAGAGTTTGTGTTTAAAAATGTAAGAAAATTGGAAATATGCAAACTGTTTTTAAAAAATTAATTTAATTTTTTTGTTTTGTAAAAAAATTTGTTTTACTGAAAAAAGGCACTGAGATTAAGAGGCAAAAAAGTACAAAATTACGTTTAAAGTTTCGAGCTAAAGATTTGAGAAGCTGCTTTTGTGCAAAAGAAATTAATTCTTCTTACCGTGCGAACATATAATTTAATGGTACTCCTTAAAGCTCTAGGGTAATTTTTTCCGAAAAATCTATTGGCGCTTTGAGGTTCTGATAGGCTTAGAAATTTTAACATTTCCTTCCACCCAAAATCGCACATTTTTGAGTCGGAAAAAAAATACTCGTTAGAGAAATAAACGCAACAAAAATGGAATGATGAACATCTAAGTCAAAAATTGCTTGACGTCTTTTACTAGCAACATTTAAATATGGGTACAAAAATATTTTGAAATAAAAAATTAACGCAAAGTTTTAAAACTTATAACAGCTTTCTTTGATGTTCAATTAAAAACAGAATTAGAGGCAGAAAAAATCCATTTGTCAAACTTGGAAATTTATTCCTAGAAATGAACTTTTTAATATACTGGGTTCAAAAATCAAATAGGCATTAATAGAGGTCATTTTATTTTTTCTTGGAGGGTAAGTTGCCTTTTTTTCAAAAACAATACTGAAATAGAAAAACTTAGAATTAGCAATAAGTATAATTAGCAATACATTTTCTTAAAAATCCCTTGTTAGAATTTGAACCCTGATTCTCCTAAGCGAAAACTCGAAACCCGACCGCTGAGCTAACAAAGCTTACCAGGAAAAAGTCAATTTCCATAATGCAATGCGAAAATTTACATACCGCTGAGCTATCAGGAAGAACTGAGGTTGACACGGTTTTTTTTCTTTTTTTCTCGGTTGTCTTTAAAGATAAACGTATTAAACCTAGTATATATTCTTATAAGCAGCAAGAAGAGGAGCAGTTGGGAGGATATAGGTGTTTGGGGACCGCCATCCGCCGGCCGAGGGTCATCTCGATATCTCTGACATCAGACATGTCGTCTGCGTGGGCTATTTTTCAACACGCCTTTCATTTGTCATTTATCAAGGTCATATTTTTTGGTGTGGTTTGATGCAGGATGACAAATGGCTTTTATAACAAATTTAAACGGCTTTTATAACAAATTTAAACGGCATTTTGTACACTGTTTAGGAAACAACAGCTTTAAATAGCTTTTAGAAAAACGGTTTGTGTAATGTGGCAGTGAGCTTTCTACCAAGGCACCCTGTATACAGAGCGCTGTACACTAGTTAAGAAATCATATAGGTATCAAACTAACTGTATCTACCTTTGTTAATATCATCACACTTAACTCCCGAAATACATATTTATCTTTTCCATACTCTGAACAAATATTTCTAAACACATCCAAAGATATATCAAACGTAGCAGAACATAGTTTAGATGCGAGATTGATCTTAAAGCCCTCTAACCTGCTGTAAAATCAAATTGCGACTGAGGAAGAGAATTTTTGAATTTAATTAGTAGAATTTAATAAAAATATGTTTATTGTTTATAATTAAGGAATCCATATTAATTAATCGCGTTTAAAATATGTTTTGCTATATTTATTAATATTTTCCAGATTTTATGACGGAAGAAGGAGATATTAACTTCAAGTTAAATAAAACACAGTTTTATAATAATTATTTATTAAACCATTGGCGTTTAGTAACATTATATATAATTTTAGCTTTTAAGTTCATCCGTCATATGTAATATAAACACCAGTAGGCATTTCGAACTATCCCTCTTTGTGTGAACAAATGCAGTCATAATAAATTAGCTATACGATTTTAAGCGAACCTGAGCATTAGTATATGTTGTCACACATAAATTTACAGTGGAGACAGACTCGTAACTTTCTTCTTTAAATTCATAATTCACAACGACAACATTTTCATTTATATGATGTATCGAATTGATGTAAATTGCGGGCTTGGTTAAAAAGTTTAAATAGTCTCCGGAGCTATTTATAATTTTAGTTTTTGGCTGATTTTTACGCTGATCTAGCTTTCCCGAAAAGCTATTTAGCATAAGTCTCAACAAAAACCTTAACCCAGGATTCTTTAAATTGACTGAAACCCTTGCCTTATACCTTTGCCACTGTAAAATTCTTCGATATATTTATCTTTTGCTCGGGTGCTGCGCAATCTCCAGACCAACCTGAAGCATCTTGCTTAATCTCCTGGAATTTGTTCATTTGAATAAATAGCCCGTCAATCTTCAACACTTCGTTAATATCCACCAATTATAACCTTTTTTTTAACTGTCTTTTTCTTCTCATCTGTTCCCATGTTCCAGTTAAAACTCGTTGCTCGCCGGAATGAAAGCATTCTTCTTTGCACATATTTTTACCACAAAGATAAAGCACAAACTTGAGTTTGTTTATTTATATTTTGAGGTAATACAGGATGATACAAATTTTAATGAAGCCTTATTTAAATCCAAAGTCTTCGTTTCCAACAAACACTTCCGGATGGCTAACCGGGAATTTTTCATATTAGCATACCCAAGGATGTACACGTCAAGGTACTTCATTTTCTTCCTCTCCTTTATCTTTTAATAAGTGTTACTCTAGGGTTAAGAGGAACGATAGGGAGTAAAGGATGATTATTTAAAAATTTGCCAATTTTAAGATTGTTTTTTCATTTGCTCATGAAAATCGCATTCCCACATCTCAATGACTTCATAATTGAATTCCCTCAGCCGTTCGCTTTTAGCCACCGTGGATTCAGTTAATTCAGTTCAGCCATTCTGTGGAGCTATCATGTAATGGATCATCTTTTGGTACTTAAAACAACGGGGACAGCAGTGCCAGTAACAACCCTGGAATTCAAAGGCTTGGCTAGTTGCTTCACAAAAAAAAATTAACTTTAAGACCCTGCAAAAGCATTTCTCTATACTTTGCAGCGTATTGAATAGTAATTCCACTCTGATTTTTTTCCATATTAACCACTGTATTGCGCCTGAAGTAATGTTATCATCGAAACTAAAACCTAATCCTTCGGAACAGCCAGGAAGTGTTCCCGAGGGAATCGAAAACAGTCAGAATATATTCCCTAGGGATAAGGCGCCCGAAGTAACGGTGTACCTACTTCTGACATTTTCGTTTTTAATGTGATGTATTTTTCTCGAGGGACTTGGGAAAAGTCGGGAAATGTTCTCGAGGGATAAGGTGCCTGAAGTAAGCTCTAATAGGGTCCTAGATTTTAGAACTTTGTTTTTACACGGAATAGTGAAGAATTCCCAAGATTTTCTTGTACCTTCGAGCTTTCATTTAAATGTAATTATGCAATATGTTACTGAACGCAGTTCTAATTATAGGTAAAATTACAGAATGCAATCTGAAAAAAATATACAAAATACTGCTTCAACTCTTGTACAAGTTTATTATTTCTCTGAGAGTCAGAGGGTGAAGAGGTGCTCCAAAAGTTCTAGTAGTTGAAAATGGAAAAATTCGTGCTATCTAAAGACGTCGTCAAAAATGTAAAACGGTTTAACTTCAAAACCCGAACACTTCAATTTAATATTAAACCTGTACCGGAAAATGAAAATCCAGTTGGGTGGGTGCAAAATGCTATTCTGCAAATTGTGATGACAGCCATCGAAGGTCTACAGATATGGTTGGATTTATATTCTGATCTAAAAACTTCGAGAGAGGAGAAGGCTGGATTCGTTTTCAAGATGCCTCGAGGATGCACATAAACGATATTTTTAAACTTATACAAGGCGTTTCCCAATCAAACTTTTCAGGCCTGGATACGGATACGTTTTGCCTTGGTGTTACGTACCTTTCACTTACCTGTATGAAGGTGAAGAGAAATACACTATAATACGTTGAAGAAGAATGTATACAACGCAGAGGGATTATTACCATAAGAACAAAGATAATCTGTGTCTACCTCGAGCTTTATTTTTTGCAATGGTAAATATCCTGAAAAATCCGCATTGCATGGAAATACTCCGAGACAGACGTAAGCTTCAGAATAATAGAGCGTTTAAGATGGAGCAGATATATCTGAGGTGCAACAGTTTTAGCGTTATCTGAAGGAATAGCAGTTTATCAATATGGAATTAAAGGGAGAGATGTTATTTACTATGACAAATTTACTTTACCACGAAGGTCATCACAATGTCATCACCTCATTAACAGCAGCTTTCATTTGTAATTACTACTGTGAAAGTTGTCATAGGGGCCAAATGAACATCGATGTTGAAAATCATGTCCTGTTTGTCATCAATCTCCAGTTTGTCAGCCTGAAATAAAAATAAGATGTAGTGATTGCTTGACATCGTTTAGAGGGCAGAGCTGATACGATAAACATAATAAATCTACCTCGTTGAGAAAATCGTCTGTTTGTGAACAGATTAAATTATGTCAAAATTGTCTGAAACCAACACGACACATTTGCGATGACATATTTTGTAAAATCTGTAATAAGCGTGTATTAGGGACTCACCATTGTTATTTACAAAGAGATGCCGCGAACTCTAAGACTAAAGATGTGTTTTATATATTCTATGATTTGAAAACTTGACAAGAAAAGCTTTTGAAAGATTGATCTCTAGAGCATAAAGCCTACTTATGTGTATTTAAATAGTGTTGTCATGAGTGTATAAACACATACATATTTGTAAAAAATGTGATGGCTTCAAAAGATTAAAGGAGAAAATCTTAAGTCGTCGTTCTGCATCACGCGATAAGTTGGTATTGGCTTTGATGTCTGAAAAAAAAACATAAATCATGAGCATATTTGTTCCAATGCAGAAATCCAAACAGAAAATTGGTACTAATGACAGATTCGTGCTAAAAAGTCAATTACGTTTCTTAAAGGTGTAATAATTTAATTTTGCCAACCAAGTGTACAGGGTGTTGTTAATATGTTATTATATTATCATTTTTTGTTCATTTTAGACCAAATATGAGTATGAGGTCTATAGTTAGCCGTGTGTAAAGGGCATTTTCGAAATCGAGCCGGTCAACAGACATATTATATATTTTTGACAAGAGTATAATAAAGAGAATCCAAAAAATGCAAAATATACAGGATGTTCTTTTTAAAATCAGGAAATTGATGGTGATTTCTAAATTTTCGTCATTTGTTTTTCAATTTAGCGTAGTGTAAATATTTACGAAAACAGTTTCTACCTATTCCACACTTGATTTTTGGGCATAATATTTTTTTACACCGATTTTTTTAAGACCGCCATTTTGTTCCGTAATGTTGAATTCATACCAGTTTATCTTTATGTAACACTTAATTTGTAGTCAATTGAATAAGAAGATATTCTTTACGCTGATTTTTTAAACATTTTATTTGGTTACCATTTTGTTCCCCCATCTTGAATTTGTACCATAATTTTGCCAGTTTATCTCTATATCAACACTTGTACAAAATTTGAAGTCAATCAAATAAGTATTTTTTTTCAGGCTGATTTTTTAAATATTTTATTAAGCAGCAATTTTATTTTGCCATCTTGGATTTGTACCAATTTATTTCTATATAATACTTAATTTTGTTAATGTAAAATTTAACGTCCTATAAATGTAAGAATAGATGTGTAGTGCGGGTTTATGACAGAAATAAAAATCCGTTTTTCTTTAAAAAGAGCCGACGTTTCGACTATATATATTTATTTTTCTTCAGGGATAAAAAGATACAAAAACCATTTGTTCTTTCTTTTTATTGTAAAAATAGGCTTTTTTAATAATACACAACAATAACTATATGAACAAATTAATTAAATAATTAATTACTAGTTAAAACACAATTGGTAATTAAAAAAAAATTACAGAGATACACGAACTACCAGTACTTGCTGAAGACTTTTCCTTTTTTTTTCATATTACAAATATATATATATATATATATATATATATATATATATATATATATAATAGTAATAAAATTACTTACCAACAGTAAATTTTGGTTTTCTTTATTTTCAAGTAAATCTGAAGTCTGTACTGGGTTACAGCCCAAGAAGATTGCGCAAGATTCAATCAATCCTGTAAAAAATCTGTAAAAATTTCCGGAATAATAATAATTACTGCCCTGCAGCTCTAAGGATTCTTGGTTTATTCTGTTAGCGAATGATATAACCATTGCATTTACTGAATAGAAATGTTATCCTTTTTCCCTAGAATGGGATCTAAAGTGACTTACATCCTGTGGTCAAGGCTAACTAATTCAATTTTGGGCAACTTTCATTTACTTAGGTCTTAAAAATTGAATGTTCCTCTAGTTTTGAAAATGTGTGGATAAATTATTATGCAGTTTACTTTTAGATGCACTGAAGTACATATAATGGCTAAGACAACAAAAGTCTTCTTTTTCAAAAAAAGTGCAATCATGTTTGGATTGGTTAAAAAAAATTTATGGGATTTTTAAAGTTTAAATTTTGACCAAACAGTAAACGATTTTAATGCCTTTCTTTATATACTATGGTCAAAAGTTTGGAACATTTTTTCATTTCTCAATATTATAGTCCACTTTATACTCTCATTCAATAATATACTATGAAATCGATTGTGCAAAAATAATATGGCAAGCTGTTGGGTTTTGGATTCGTCTGCCTGGTACGACATCGGCAGGAAATGTGTTTCACAAACAACAAACCGATTGCACATTTCCTCTCGACTATATACCTCGTAATTATGATGTTCGTTTTATTCGTTCCCATTAGGCGTTAAATAAATCTGGAAACTTTTTGTACTTGGAAAGCAATATCCCTTCCTTTTCCGATTTTTGCACCCCAAAATACAACAACGTTTTACTTTTGACGTTTGTTACTTGAAAAAGTTCATCATTATCAATTACTAGCTAATTAATTACTTTTACAATAAAAACTTCTCGTAAAAATTGGACTATAAATTAGACAGAACAGCCAAACACAACTTCAAATCAACGACAAAATTTTAAATACAAAATTGCTGGGCGCAAAAGACCACTATGATTACAGGACATACGATTTCGCTGCAGAGGCCTCTCTGGTCCGAGTAATCGAACCTAAGTTTAGTGATTTTACTAAAAAATTTTCGTGTACTGTGAACTAAACTGAATCAAAACGTTGCCTTGCGCTTATATAGTTTTTAACAAAGGATGGAGTGAACTAGACAATTCTAGAATAATCTAAATACTGCAGGGTGGAAATAATTCAGACTAATAGCGAGAAGGATTTTTGACGTAAACATTGTCGTAATATGGATCAAAAACTATGACTAAATTCGCAACAGTATTAAAAGATGAATCATTTTACGTAGTCATCCGTACCAATTTATTAATTTTATTGCATCTATGTGTTGCAAGTATGCCCCAACCAAAAAAGTAAAAAAATTATGTTTGGATAGAGATTTTTTTAATCTTGTTTACCTGATAAGTTTACAATGTGCTAGTAATAAAAGTAACATTTCGTTTGTTATATTATATCCTTAATAAATAAAAAATGTAATTAAAAAAGGTGAATTCCGTATGATTATTGTAAATTTTTTTATCTCAATTTTGTGTAATGGGTAATGTGCTGTTGTAATTCATTTTATGTTTTAGATCTGATAACCAAGTCAAAGTACTCAGACTGAAACGGTCGATTGGACGGTTGGAAAAGATTTCTCCCGATGAAAAGGTTTGTTTAGATAGAGTCAATTTACGGGATTAATCTAAATTAAATCTGAAAAATTGTAAATTTATCAGCCAAAAAATTACGGGAATATAAACAATATTTTAGTAAAATCTTAATATATTATTTAAGATAATAAATGTTCACAAGTGTAGATAAGCAGCCCACATACTTCCTTTAAAACGGAAATACTGATAAGATAAGGCGACAGCAACTGCATGTTTTAATTGTCACTAATTATATGGAAATATTTACGATAAAAACCACATACATACGTTTCAAGTGATTCATATAATGGAAATACCTGCAGATAAGCGAACCATATATTTTTTATCCAACGCAAAAGCTGATAAGCTGTAACCTGTATAATGCAAATACCGATTTAGCGTATTTTTTACTGGTTTTAACCACTTATTTTCTTCAGATTATTTGTAATTGCGGTGCAGATTTAGATGATTATATATATAGAGGAAACTTGCTTTTAGGGTTGTTAAGAAATACTCGTCACAGGTATGAGCTAGGAACAGCTTGTCTCAGGTATTGGATCTCAAACATATCAGGTGCCGTTCCTACACCTAGTATTTTTACCAGCTTGCCGCGATCCCGTGAGGCGCAGATATTTAGGTACGCAACAACACATCATCCATCGAACGAAAAAGCTCTTAGGGCTTCGGCTTTTCTCGGCGGGCCGTCGGGCGGCAGCGTGGAAATCGGCTTCGGTGTGTCTTTCTTTAACATACTCATTTTTTAAACAACGAAATAAATTAAACTGAATTATAACAACTGCATTACTACTGTAGTACATTAGCAAGTATATTCGCTGTGACTGAAACGCTTGTCACAGGTATTTTATTCTATTCTGCTCCTGCTCGCTAAACCAGTATTTCTATATGACTAGTATTTTTCCTACAAAAGGAACGATATCGTAATTAGAAATAAGAAATCTACGAATTAGATTATTCGCAAATCAGGCGAAAATCTTAACATATTTATAGGTGAATCTTAAAATATTTAGTACAACAAAGATTAAAAAGTAAGTTTTTATGACAAAAATACTAAGGTCGTTTTAAATATAAAGGAAATTTATAAATTTATAAGCTTAAAAATGAAATTTGTAAAAATGTAAGCCAATTCGTTCATTTACTTTTTTCGAATTTGCACGGAATAGGTACTGTTTTGATGACATATATAATCATAATCAACGACCCGCGGGCTGCGATACTCGAAACCGCCGTTTAGTCACGGTTTCAACGACTCGAGCCTCCAAGCCGGGAAAAGTATTTTGTCACAGGTATCTGTAACAGGTATGGACTTGAAACAGGAACAGGACGTAATTGTTACAACAAAATACTGATTTTCGTCATCTCTACTTGCTTTTGATTATGTCACAGGACAGGATACCCCTCCTGCGATAGATTTCTGGGCCTTTACCGTCATCAGGCAGGCTTGTATCAAGGGAAATCTCAATTAAGAAATCATCGATGCGGCACAATCAAAAACGAAAAGTCTATATAAGTGGGAAAGTTTCACGAGCCAAGCGTAACACTATTGGGCTCCGGAGAATTCCGGCTACGACCCATAAGGATTTTGGCGAATGCATTTAAAATGCGTGGTAAAACTGAAAAAAGAAATAAAACATTTGTTTTCGTACACCTCCATTCATATTTCTTGGTCGGAAAAGATGTATGTAGCGATTGTGTCACAGGGTAACCCTCCTGCGATAGATTTCTGGGCCTTTACCCTCATCAGGCAGGCTTGTACCCAAGGAGATCTCAATTAAGAGATCGTCGATGTGACACAATCAAAAATGAAAACGTCTGTGCAAGTGGAATAGTTCCACGTGCCAAGCATAACACTTGGCGCCACCTATTGGGGCTCCGGAGAGTTCCAGTTGTAGGGATTTTGGCGAATGCCTGTAAAATAATGTTTAATAACTCTACTGTAAAGCTTCAGGTTAGAACAAAACGAGAAGTCTGCTTTTCTAATTGGAAACAGCCAGTGACTTAGTAGTACAAAGTTCGGAGGGGAGGGGTTCAATAGGGTCACGACCCCCAAACACCTTGCAGATTTTTCGAAAACATACCCATATACCTTATACATTGTCACCATATATTCTGTGCCAAATTTAAATAAATTATCTCTAAAAATGTTCACGGTGTGTAAAAAATTAATAAAAAATATGAAAATTTAGATACCCTGTATCTTGAAGACGAAGCATTTCCTGACATATGTTCATAGAACTTCGGATAGTAATTTGACACGGTCTAATCCCAAGAATCATAATTTCTTAATTGACGACAGCTGTAAAAGCTTCGGTTCTATGAAAGAAGATGGGTGCTACGAAAAGACATAGTGAGCTACTACCAAATACCATTAGTGCTATTATATGTGGGCCAAGTAGTTTGGGAAAAACGAATTTGATACTTAGCATTTTGACTGATTTAAATGGGCTCAAATTTCGAAATGTGTATGTGTATTCAAAGTCCCTATATCGGGATAAGTACCGATTCATAGAACAGGTATTAAGGCAGTAGTGGAAGGTATTGGACAGTAGTTGGAACACTGTTTTTCAACACACACAACAAAAGTGTCTCTCTTAAATATTTGTAAATTCTGTAATAAAAATGTGAAAATTGGGGTTCTTGTGAAAAAATAAAATGGAAGTTGTGAACAATATGGTGAAATGTCACGAAATCTTCGCTGATGCAATTGATATGGACGAACCCATGTTCCTAAAGCTGATTTTTAAGAAACGCATTCAAATAATAAAGGATAGGTGCATTATCATAAAGGCCAAAGAAATAAACTACGGGATAATATGATTCTATCGGGTGATTCGGCAACACTGCCAAATGCTACTACAAATGTTGATAAGCAGGAATTTGATACCCAAATCCGAGCCCCGAAATCGTTGAAACTGGTAAAACAAATGCTAGTACATAAATAAATAAACAAACGGTGTTTAAACTTAACAAGGATAAACCAGTCGAGAATGATACTAGTAAAGATAAATGGCTCACAGTACAGTAAGATTTCAGCAGATTTACTTTCTGCTGAATACTTAAGAAACAATAAAATTAAAATTGTTTTTGTGAAATATGGTTTGTAGCAGACAAATCTTCAATTATGTACTTTGAAAATTTTATAAATGTTGCTAACTACTGTAGGTGGGTGAAAACGTTGGTATCGAAAGGACCTTAAAACAATAGCTCTAATTATACCGGTCGAATACGTAGAAAGAGATGTTGAATTCTGAGATGCTTTACTGAGATCTCACCTGCATCTAAAGACACAGTAATTTTAACGTGCTACCGTTTCCCTGGTAGCAACTTTGTTATGTTTTGCAATAAACTGATTAAAATCTTGGACTTAATATATAAACCTAATCGTGAAATAATTTTAAATAGAGATCTTCAATACAGATCCAACTAGAGATGCACAAAACTATGCAATTTTATCTGACATTTTGAGTAGTTTTAATTTATACATTTACGTTTTAGCCCCAACAAGGAATACTTATATTTTAAATCACGTATATTCTAATTTGGATTTAATTTGCTCAGTCGAGGATAGCATTGCATCTGACCACATGTCAATAACTGTGTCAGTTGATAATCAAAACCTAAAAACTACTTCTCTCTTTTTTTTAGAAGATCTTTTTCTGATAGAAATATATAAACATTTTGTTAGAGAACGAAAATTGGCAGGCTGTCTTTGGGGCGAGGGATATAGATAAATTTTTCAATAATTTCCATGAAATAATTCTACATCATTTTAATCTTAACTTTCTGTTAAAAAGATAAACCTAATCAAGTGAAAACCTCAGGGATACGTTTAAATTGAACGCTCAATATCCTGAGCTTAGCGATCCATATTCTGCCAAAAAAACGACATTCGGCACTTCTTAATAATACAAAAGCGATATATTTCCAGAATCGTATACACGATGCCATCGACCCTGTCAGTGAGGCCTGGGGGTGGTGGTGAGGTAATGGGAAGAAATACCGAGAAAAAAAACCCTCATAATTAGATAAACATTCTACCTTAGGACGAAATTTTTTCAGTCTTACTTCCCGTTCTTTCACATTTAACAATCTTACTGGTATTTTATTATCAACCGGGCGAGCGATAGCGTTCGCCACTATTACTCCTTGACACACTTCTTCATTCATAATCCTCCCAGGGGGCTGAGAAGATAGCATATCTTCTTGGTACGGGTCTGACGCACCCGGGGTCCCAGTCTTCTGTTTTCGTGCTAAATGATATATGTTCGTGTATGTTAATACAAACCGCCTTCAACGGCTAATACAGAATTTAACATGCTTTGTGATCTTCCCTCGAAGACTAAGAGACCAAATGTCTTTATGGTTCGGGTGTTCCTGTCCCGTCCCTCTATGTCAAACTACATAAACATGGAAAACACAACCAAATCAACAAACCTTACGGAGCAGGGGATCGGATCCCCAGTTTCCGTCGGTGCAGCGGGTAGTAGGGTGTGCCCCTCCCGACCGTCAGCCAGCGACCATGCTGCATATCCAGTAGGAAACCAGGCTGGAATGCAATCTCAGGCTACTGGAATATCATATGAGCTTAAAAGTCCCAGAATCGACTCGCCGGTTAATGAAAATTATCCGAGATTTTTTGTTATTAAACGAAAAGAAGGCTCCTTTAAAGAGGTCTCCCCTTTTGGTGATTTTTTGGTTCGCTCAAAAACACTAGGAAATTAAAAGATGGAACAATTCTCATTGAAGTAACAAGTGAAAGTCAGTCTAACAATGCACTTAACTTAAAGAAAATACATCTATATGTAGAAGTTGTAAAACATAACTCTCTAAATGTACTTAAAGGTGTTGTCACTTGCTCTGCTTTAGCCTTTTGCACAGATGAAGACATTTTGGAGGAACTAAGGAGCCAGGGTGTCATAGAAGTATTTAGAATACCATCGAAGGATCCAATGAAGAAATCCAACACATTTATTCTTTTCTTCGATACTCACTCTTTTCCCCCCAAAATTAACGCAGGATATCTATCAGAGTTAGAGTGCACATCACAAATCCTCTTCGCTCTTTCAATTGTAACCGATTAGGGCATACTGCTAATTACTGCAAATTTCCCAAAACGCGCCCCTCCTGTGGTCATTCTTCCCATGAAGAACTTCTATGCGCGTCTCCTGCTCTTTGTGTGAACTGCGGAGAAGAACACTCTCCAAGATACAAGGGATGCTCGATATACAAGAGAGAATTTGGCATCTAGAAAATACGTACCATTGAAAAGATCCCATACTTTGAGGCCAAGCAAAAATATAAAGCACTTTATCCGTCTTTCATATCCCCCTATAGTTCTGTTGATGCAACACCCAAAAACTCTACATCTAGCGCACAAAAAGTATCTATTTCCACTCAGTGTGATTTCAGTTGCTTCTCAAGGTTCACATCGCAAACCATCCCTCCCAAACTAAAAATGCCTCTACCATCCCAAATCTCCAACTCCGTTAAATCAAATTCACCTTCCCCATCATCCAAACAAACTCTCCGACCTCCTTCCCCCTCCTCCGTTTCCTCATCCTCATATAAGATACCCAAAAACAAAGCTCCCTCTAACTCAACAAAAAATAAGCCTACAGATAAATCCCCCTCTCGTAAATCTTTACTAAATCATCAAAGGAATCATTATCAGATTAGTTGATGATGATATGGATCAAAAACCCTCACAAGGAAAATCTATCAAATCCAAACAAAAGTAACCCTATAATCATACCATATGAATACTTCAATCCCAAATTCACTCTAAAATGATAATGACCCTTTTTATCCATCCATTCTAGAACATCTTTGGATTCTATAATCTTATTAATGATTTAAAACTATTGATTGCTAGACATAGACCCACAACACAAAACAAACAAAGTTCAATGAAATTCCATTGACAACAAATATAGAAGCGGTAGCATTAGAATTCCTCATCAGAACATTACTCTTTGCTCTATTTATATTCCCCCATCTTTTCAACTCAGTATGGAATCTCTTCAAAATCTCATTCTCAACTCCCACTACCTTTTACACTTGCAGGAGATTTTAATTCTCATAACCCTATCTGGGGCTCAACTTATACGGATCACAGGGACTCTCTTATAGAAAATTCCTTAGAAAATAATTTTTCAATCCTCAACACTGACTCACATACTTTTGTGAGCTCCTCGTCAAGCTCCTTTTCTTTAATTGACCTCTCCTTATGTAGTCCATGTCTTTTCCCCACATACCAATGGGAAACCTTAGATAATGCGTACAGCAGCGATAATTTTCCGATACTTCTTAGACCTCTTACATGGCCAGCTCAAGCCATCACGAAATCTGTCTATAAGTTAGAAGACGCTGATTGGGAGAATTACCGAGAATCCTTTGTATGCTCTCCTATTTTCTCGAATAACATAAACAAATCCTTGGAATTGTTCATTGAAGCCATACAAAAATCTGCTAACCAACACATACCTACTAACCAAATTAACTATCTCCGCCCTCAAGCTCCTTGGTGGTCCAGAGACTGCAAAGAAACTATAAGAAACGGGAAATCCCCCTTAAATAGATTCAAACGTAATCCCAATCAACAAAATTTCATACTATTTAAACAAGCTACATGGATCAACTATGTCTCCTCCATAAACCCTAACACAACCAGCAAAGAATCTGGAATAAAGTTAACAGATTAAAAGCTAAGCCTTGCAGAAACATTTCCGGAATTTTATCAAACTGTTCATGGATAGAAGACCCGTCTGATATATCAAATTGTTTTGCAGACTATTACTTTCAGGTATCGTGTAGGTACTAGTAATCTTGATGAAAACTTCATAAACTTCAAGACGGTAGATGAAAAAACCCAGTTAAACTTCAAAAGTCTCTGATTTCTCTTATAACCTTACTTTCACATTGGAGGAACTTAATCACGCTCTCTCGTACAGCAGAAATAGTGCTCCTGGTCCTGATGGTATACTCATCCCCATGATCTCGAACCTTCCTAGGTCTGCTATTCTACACCTTTTAAAACTCTATAACATAATCTGGACACATAATCTCTTTCCATCATCCTGGTCACATTCAATTATGATCCTGATTCATAAACCTGGAAAACCTTTCACCGATGTCAAATATTACCGTCCCATCTCCTTAACGGATCACATCCGTAAGCTAATGGAAATTATGGTCAACTTTCGTCTTATGTGGTATTTGGAGAAAAACAATCTGTTGGATCCAAATCAAATGGGTTTCCGCAAGGGTCAATCTACAACTAATCACCTGGTTGGTTTCAGCATTGACCTACACAATAACTATTTCATCAAAAATCACCTTATCGCTGCTGTTCTTGAGTTATCACATGCCTTAGACACAACATGGAGATAAAATATCGTAAGAGCTCTCTATAATTGGGGTTTATGTTGTATGTATATCGGTAAGTTGCCGCGTTTATGTCGAACAAGACGTTTCAAGTTAGAATTGGACATTCTTTATCCAATATTAAGACTCTTGAGAATGGTGTTCCCCAGGGCTCAGTCATCAGTCCCTGCTTATTCATAATTGCTCTCAATAGCATAAGACAATTCATGAATCCTCAGGTTAATTAGCGCTTATATGCCGATGATATTGTATTATATTATTCATCTCCTAGTTCTAGAGTGTGTGAAAGAGTCATATAGTCTTCATTAAATCTTTATATAGTTGGTCTACTCAATATGGTTTAAATTTCTCCCCAGATAAATCATCCATTACTCACTATTGTCGCAAGAAGAACTGCCCTAAGGTAAATACTCTAAGCATAGCCGAATGTCCCATTCTCAGTCTCCCCAAATCAAAATTTCTAGGCATGTTTTTTGATTGCAGTCTCAATTGGAAAGATCACTTTCAGTATCTCAAAACTAGATGTCTCAAAGATATTAATCTTTTGAAAATGCTCTCAAACATATCCTGGGGTTCAGATTACGAATCACTGCTGCACATATACAGAACAGTTATTAGATCCAAAATAGACTATGGGTCCATTGTATATGCTTTGGCTCGAAAATCTTACATTGGGTGCTTGGATCCAATACATAATAATGCCCTTCGTCTGTCTTTAGGTGCTTTCAGAACTAGCCCTATTCCAAGTCTTCAATGTTTAGCTTCCATTAATCACCTTCAACATCGAAGAATGCATTTACTTCTCAAATACTCAGCTAAATTATGGAGCAATCCTCTCCACCCTATAATTCCTTCTTTTATCCTAGATTTCCCCCTTCACTTTACGTAAATTCAAATCACACCCTTCCCCCTAACATAACTTTTCTTCTTTTCAAAAACGAGCATAACATAAATTTCCCTAGCCCCTACCAATCCCATCGATATACATTCACTCCCTGGACTATTAATACTCCTAATATCAATCTAAATATGCTCTTACACGACAAATGCTCAACTAATCCTACAGTTCTTAAAAATCATTTTAATAATATATGCCACACTGAATTCTCAGACCATAAAATTATATATACTGATGGCAAACAGCATCCCATACGGGTTTTGCATACTACTCTCATCAATTCTACCAATCGTACCGCCTTAATTCTTCTAACAGCATACACAATGCGGAACTTTTTGCAATTAAATATGCATTACTGCATACTCTTAAAGTCCCCTCACAAAAATGGCTCATTGTAACAGACTCGAAAAACTCACTAACTGTAATCCCCAAACTAAATTACGATAACTTAATCGTCACAGATATTCGTAACTTGTTAACAAAATGTATCCTACATGGGTCCTCAATATCCTTTATTTGGATTCCTAGCCATGTTGGCATACAAGGAAATGAAAAGGCTGATCTCCTGGCCAAAACATCAATTTCCTCAAACAATTACATTGATCTTATTTTCTCCAGCAAAGATCTTTTACCTCTCATTTCCCAAACCATGTACAACATATGTAAGATTGAATGGGACATGCTTGAGGGTAATAATAAATTACGTGATATTATTGTTGATTTGCCCCATCATTCTCTAATACACGGTCTTAAAAGGAGGGAATGGGTTATTGCATGCCGCCTTAGGATAGGTCATTGCAGAATGACGCACTCCTTTTTGTTAGAATCTAAAGATGCCCCCATTTGCCAATTCTGTAGCAACCTACTAACAATCAGACACATTCTATTAGAATGTACGGGGATCACTGAGGCTCGATCCATGTTACCAATTGAAAATAATAGAATCCAGGCTAATATATTTCTTTGTTCTGATAAACTCAATAAAGCATTACATTTTCTTAAACATATTGGATTGTATGTATAATAATATATGATATAACCTAAGGATATCGAAATTGGGCGCCAAATGGCCCTTGATGCCGACTCGCCTTCCAAACTAAATTCCCTATCTCTCTCTCTCTCTTCATTCATAATCACACAATCGTAAATTGTGTTAACTTATTTTATTACTTAACAGCGCGGGGTAATAATTGTATAATTATCCAATTTTGATACTAGTTTTGTCGAAATGCGCTGCTTTCTCGCCGGGAACTTGACTTCAAAACTTTCATAATCGATTACACCTCCAGTTTTATAAAATAAAATCTGATCCTAATATCCTGTAAATAGACGAATCAAAATCTTTCACATTTAGGAACTCATGACAAAATTTTTGGTTCTCAATAGAAAAGTTAATTTCCGTTGAGCCCTCTACTACCGTTGATCCACTAATTCCTTTAACTTCTACTCGCTTAAATTTATTTTTATCGAAATCGGAGTTATTTAAGCATTACAAAAAATACAACTTATTCTAGCACTGGTATCTATTAAAAATATTACCTTATCTAACATAATTTACTTGAATATAATTTAGTCAATTTATATTATATACGATTGCACTATTATTTTATTTACACTATTAGTCTCGAAAAACCCACATGTCTCGATCTGGGTTATTTTTTGTCTGTTCAGCCAAATATATACGTCGAGTAGAGTTACTGCTACGTCCTCGATTATGTGAAACCACACGTCTATGTGAATAACGACCTCAATGTTGTCTTAGGTTATTATTATTACTACCATGGGCGGACGCTGGCATTTGTTGCCGGGCGTAATTGTTATGATATCTAAGAAAATTTCCTGCATTTCCGCGAGTGTTAAAATGTTGTGATACTCTACCCCTATTACCTCTTGAAAACTAATAAGTGTAATCGTATGAAAAACTATAACTCTAGTCGTATAAAAACATTATGGTTGGGATTTGAAGTTTTCTCAACATTTTCCTCTTTCTATGTATTTACACCCTTCAAGGTATTATTGTTTCTTGATTTGATTATAGTTCGTATTTCATGGTTGCGTAATCCGTTTGAAAATGAGTTTATGGTAATCCTTTCGTTAACAGAACGTAGGAGACCTACCGCATTATCATCATCATCCGCCTGCCTTATCGTGAGATCTACGAGTAGTTGCTCAATCAATTTACCGTACTTATCTACACTCTTAGAACCTTGTTTAATGCAATTGATATAAAAAAAATTATATCAACAAGCAATCCGTCAATAATAACATACTCTTTGTTTAATCTTAATTTGGCCTTTTGATTTAACTTAGATTTTAAAACGGATTTTATTAAAAGTTTTTTACTCTAATCTAAAAGTTCCTGGTATAGTTCAATCGCATCTATAAGCTGTTTTCTTTACTTCCTCGCTACCGTTCATAGATGGGAGCAACGTTTTTAGATCAAATTTCTCTCCGATGTTTCGTCGATGTTCCGTCGGCTCTTTTATCACCTTTTCTTTTCTTAACACTAAACATTTGCTAATTACTTACAGTTACAATATTTGAAAGAACGACGGCCGGTTGCAGAAAGTTGAATTAAAGTTTAGAATGTTTAACAGAATGGCAAATTTGACAGCGAGTTCTTAGATTTCTATAAGCAGCTTGTTAAATCCGAAAGGTCGGTTAAATATTCTAAACAGCATTTAAGTTTTGTGCAACCGGCTGTAATTCTAGTTCTGGTTCATCTGATCTGAGGCCAAGACAGCTTTTGTCCGACGTTGCAACCTAGCGGCATTTCGCCCACAACTAGTCTGTTCCCTCGATGCCTGCCTCGGTGTGAGGTGGTTGAAGTTCCCTGTTGGAACCGATTCTACCATTGAATCAATTTTCTCGTCTGGATGTTAGGTGAAATGTTATATATGCTTCGCTAAGTCGCTGGTTTCTCAATACTTCTGCACGGACTTTCTTTCCTAAGGCCTTTCTACATCGATTGAACAAAAATATTAGAACAGATACTATATTAACTCCAAGGGCCAAAGCAAACGATGCTATACCCAAACTCTGGCTAATTGTAAAGGGAGTTCCTGCTGAAGCACTGACGCCGCCACTGTGGCCGGCTTGAGCAATGATTACCTCTTCTTTGGACTGTGTGCTATCCATAATTTAATATTCCATCATAACTTAAATTTCACTTTATGTTTAACAACTTCGTTCAATAGCTTAAATTTCACTTCACAATTAATAACTTTCTTTAGTAAGTAACTGGCAGGATCGCCATGCAATGTCCCTTATTACATCAGGACATATTTCAGGTCGCCAGTATCTAAACTTACTAAAAGAAAATGATAGATGAAGATATTTTAATGTCATCTCCATGACCGTTTATTCTTAATTTCTTTTTTTAAAAATACATTACACCTTAAGTTAACTTATTGCTAAACATGCATGTTATATTAACCTACTTAATCTTAATTAGATCTAAACAATAATTGCAATCTCAAACATATATTATTATAACATCTTATCTAACCAAAACCAAATTGGTTTACTAACTGTGCTAATGATATAAATATTTATTAAATATGTAATTGATTTATCTAGTTCGGAACATTTTATCTTTCAAATATTTTTCTACAAATTTACATACACTTGCTCCTTCCATTTAGTAAACTAAATTTAACTAAAAACTCACCAGAGGTGCTAGGATTGAATGTTTTTAATTAGACAGATTCGACTGTAAAACACTTAACAAGTTTAAAAAAAGAATTAAAATAAATATTTTTTGGTATGTCAAGAATTTTACACCTTAGACGAATTTTATTCGTTTTTAACATAAACGTTTTGCCAATTATTATAACCATTTCTCATAAAATGTTTATGTCTTTACATCTAGTTGTTTGTTATTTGTAGTGTGTATTTTCTGTTTCCTCGAACGTGTCATTTATTTTTTTTTAGCAGTAGAGACTATAAGACTATAATACTGTGCAATTATAAGCTTAGAAAATGTGACGGATTCTATACATGTCTTTTGGAATAAAGATTATTGTTATTATTATTATTATTATTATGTCGATGATTTTAAGTACTATGGCTATAGCGATAATGATACTGACTGACTGATATAAAAAGCGCTCGACCAGAGTCATTGTTTCTATTTAATTATGTGACCTGCGATAAATATATTATAAGACTAGAGATTGTTTTTATATGGGCCAGTATAAAGCTATAGATTCCTTGTATCTTTGTCAGACATACTCGAAAAATCCTAAACAGCTAATTATTATTTAAACAGGATTATTTAAACCTCAAACATGTGTATGATGACTAATATATCTTTGGATGTGTTTAGAAACGTTTGTTCAGAGAGTTGGAAAGATAAATATGGTTTTCTAGTTATAATTAAGAATCATGACATTAACAAGTTATATGTCAGACTGTGGCGCCTTATCTACTTTTTATGTATTTTTTAAATCTTTTTTGTAGACCGTACGGCTATGATTTGATTATAAACTCTCGATATTATCCGACGTTCTAAATGTAGCATCTTTAACAAACCTATTTTACCAAGTGACCTGTAACTTTGTCATTTTTTGAATTTTTTTAAACGATGACGGTTACAAAATGAGATATATATGAGTTAAGATAATCTTAGCTTAAATATCAAAGAATAATGTTTAGTGATTTTTTAAATCTGTTTTGATTTTTAACATCAAGGATGTTTATAACAAATTTTAAAATTTTTGGACATGTTTCTCAGGTTATGTATGCATTAAGCAATTGTTTCTTACTTCAGTTATAATCAAGAGTAGTGCCTCTAAATATTTATAGGTGACTGTGATAATCGATATCTTGAAATCTGTTACTCATATTCTTCCGAAACTGAAAAATGAATCAAGCGTGTCGAAAAACTCCTAGACGTAGATTAACTATAAATTAAGTCCGAAACAGTCAAAACACCGATCGGTTCGAAAAGAAAAATCTTTGTTGACATTGTTGTCGTTTACTGCTTCTCGAGAAAAAATAAGAATTCGATCTAACAGTTTTCCTTTTGGTGGATATATAGAAAGAATCTGAAATTTAATTTTTGGCCTATAACTTGCTAAATGAACCACTGTATCCTCAATCTTTAATTATCCATGTATGCATAGAGTCCCCTCTACATTTTTAGTGGTATGAGGTTTCTCGTAATTCGAACGGTTTCGAGGGAAAACTGATTTTTTAAAACATTTTCGGAAGGGGGATTTCCTTTAGAACATTTTTTTGGAAATCATTGTACGCGTTCACAGGAATCTCTATAAGTATCGTACGTCAACTTAACTGCGTCCCTACTAAACTTTGCTTAGGTGAATAAAAAACAACTGATGGTCGATATATGTTGTTTCTACATTCTCGAAATCGAATGTTCAAAAACCCCATAATTCAAGCCTTCATAGACATATGACAATAGTTTCCCCGTTGAATGCAAAAAAGTGAATAAAACTCAGCAAATTGATTGATACATCTTAAAGTAAGAAACAAAGGTAGATATCACAATTCATTCATAAATCATGTTAGGGGTATACGCCAACATAGTTCCCCTAGTTTTCACATTCTATTAACCAATGTTTACAATAAAACAGGAGATGGGGATGGCCGATGTCCAAGTATTGACGACTGTCAGTGGCGGTGCGACTTTTTACATCCCGCATAAGGAAATATCGTTAAACCTAAATACCGAAACCGTTTCCGTTGGTCGGTTGATTTAAGCTAAAACTTACTTACCCGATTAACTTTAATTTTATTTAACTTTGCATAAAATAGAAGTCTGATACAAAAATACTCTGATAAAATATTGGTATTAATTCAATATGACGTAACAAAATGACGGCCTGTTAAATTATTTGAAGTAAGAAATGAAGAAACGTGTCATGCTTCACTTGTTGACAAAAGGAAGGCTTATTACCTATGCTATATTTAGGCAATTAGGTATTATTACCGTACCACAGACTAATACAGGTACGGCACTTTCGTTCGACGCGCAAATCATTACATAACCTCAATTTGGGTGGAGAATCTATCAACTCAGCAGCGTTGGGTCGGTCGGAGACTGGCATTATGGTTTCAGACGGAGTGATGTGCAGTGGCGGCGTTTTTAGTTCTTCAAACCGCCGGCCATCGAAGTAAAGTATACATTAAAATTAAATATTTAAAGACTCTATTAGATATTATTATAAAAAATAATACCACATTATGAACACTTCTAGAAAAGTCAGTGGTATGGTATGTGTTGCCAAACACTGCAAAATTATAGGCTACAAATCATCTTATAGTTTTTTCAGATTTCTCAAGAATATAAGAAAATAAGTTATTTTTTAAATGTTATATAGTTTCCGACAGCCCTAAATACGCTATAGCCTATATAGGACTAATATACTAATTCATATTTTAAAAACAACTAAATAAACTTCGTTACTATGTATGTTCACATACCATTTCTTCGGTGGCATCGCGTAATTTTCGAAACTGTAAACCGATTTCGAGATTCCGATATTGAAAACCTTAATTGCAGGAATTATTTTTTCATTTAATATCTTTTAGTTGATTTGTCTAAAAATATTAACATTTGTCATGTGGGACTCATATTACCTACTTGTAAGCTAAAAAACGTCTAATACTGTTTTTACTTCCCTCGTAAAAGAGAAGTATTGTAATCGTGAAAAAATCACCCTCCGAGATTTTTTCAGATCTTTACGTTTCAGGGTCCCTTTATGCCAAAAAACATGTTTTTAATTCCGTCGGTCTGTCTGCCTGTCTATCTGTTCGCGGCATAGCCAAAAAATTACCTACCCGATTTACTTCAAATTTTGGTCAAAAATTAAGAGCCATATGGGGATGACCTGGTAAAAATTTGGTAAAAATTCAATATAGCAAAATAAAATGGCGGCCTAGTGAAATGTTAAAAAATTATTACTAAAATACTACTTATCCATTTATCTCAAATTTTACACAAAATTTCAACTTTTAAAATTTTGGTACAAATCCAAGATGGCGGAACAAAATGGCGGCTTAATAAATTATTTTAAAATTCAGGAAAACTATTTAGTAGAGTGATTTCAAATTGTGTGCAATTAACTGTGGTATAGAGATGAACTAGTAAAACTGTGGTACTATATATATATATATATATATATATATATATCATATATATATATATATATATATATATATATATATATATATATAATATATATATAATACACAAAATTTCAACTTTTAAAATTTTGGTACAAATCCAAGATGGCGGAACAAAATGGCGGCTTAATAAATTATTTTAAAATTCAGGAAAACTATTTAGTAGAGTGATTTCAAATTGTGTGCAATTAACTGTGGTATAGAGATGAACTAGTAAAACTGTGGTACTATATATATATATATATATATATATATATATATATATATATATATATATATATATATATATATATATATATATATATATATATATATATATATATATATATATATATATATATATATATATATATATATATATATATATATATAATACTATAGTGATGGTTTCCATATTTTTCATTAGATTTTGAAACTGTGAGTTATAATATTCTTTCCCCTTATTAGAAAGAAGCTTCTTTGGGATTCGGTTTGAAGTTTTCAATATAATTTCCATGGCTTTAGCCACACCATTAGCAGATTTTGATTTTATAGGTCCAGTCCTAAGATATTTTAAAAAACACTCATGTTTACGAGTAGATTTTTTAATTTTTACTTGAGTTGTCAATTTTTTAATTTACATGTGAGGTAAAGGAATTAAAGTGGTGATTCTTTAAATAATTGAAAGTAAAAATGTGTTCGTAAACATGTCCTAAACAAGGTTTAGTACACTGAAAATTAAAAAAATAAATATTTTTTCTTTTTAATTTAGCTATTAACAATTCATAACAAGATGGAAATTGGCTATTCTATTTTTATCTTATAGTGCTCGCTTCTTTTTACTTTCCTCGTAAGAGTACGGTCACAGATTAATAACCAATCAGATACGGCACTCCTGCAATTTTCATTCATAAACGTGTTTAATCGATGCCCATTAGCTGGGTGGAGAACTCAAAGATATACTTGAAATATTTTGATTTATTCTGAGCAGGACCTTATTAAAATATTTTGTGAGTAATGTTTAACCAAGTTTAATATATATTTATATTGAAAAATTTGTGTATACATAGTAGTTATGCACGTACAGAGTGGTTTAAGTTTTAATAGATTTATGAAAGATAAGGGCAAGGTTAAAATTTAATATTATTGTTAGATCAGTTATATCGCTCAACTTGTGTTTTAGTATCATGTAGAAACGGTTTTAGCGCATGTTATATTCATTTCACTTCTGCCATTGGCATGCGTATGAAAAACGTAAATATTATATACTATTATACTCTCACATCACAAAAATGGAATATTATGTTTCTGATTTTCGCAGTTTTTGTGGTCAGCAAATTGAATTTTTCTGTTCATGTATATTTTTTTGTAATATCCATAAATAGTTAAGAGGATGATTCAAGTGTAAGCTACAACCTCTGATTTTTATCCAGATCGTTTATTTTATCTAAAAAATTTTCTCTGTTGCAAGCCATGACCCAGTTCTTTGTTCTAACATTAGATACAAACTAGTTTTAATGTTAACATGACAAATATGCTTTATGCTATCAATGCGAGCAAGACCGAACGCCAATAAATAAAACCATATGGTTCAATAAAAAATCATAGTTTAATATAGCTAGAGCACGCTTTAGTCGGTAACGAACTAAAAAGTACAAAATAATGTAATTTTCTTAAAATATATTTTGTTTAATGACTAAGCGAAAAAGTGTGTCTTCGTTTCTTTGAGAAGCATGTACGTTTAATTAATTTCGACAACATTACATTATTTTGTACTTTTTAGTGCGTTACTCACAAAAGCTTGTTAAAAACAAAATTTAAACCAGTGATTGAAAATTTTACAATACGTATTTACATGGTATGCAAATAATAATTAAAAAATCGGTAAATTTCCTTTACTTGGAATTTCACTCGTTGTGAATCTTTCATATATATATATATATATATATATATATATATATATATATATATATATATATATATATATATATATATATATATATATATATATATATATATATATATATATATATATATATATATATATATATATATATATATATATATATATATATATATATATATATATATATATATATATATATATATATATATATATATATATATATATATATATATATATATATATATATATATATATATATATATATATATATATATATATATATATATATATATATATATATATATATATATATATATATATATATATATATATATATATATATATATATTATATATATATATACAGGGTGTTCCTTAATGACATGCTATTATTTAAGGGGGTGATTCTTGGACCCATTTTAAGAAAAAATCTTCATATGAACTGATGTCCTAAACGTCTTAACTTTTGAGATACAGGGTGCTAAAGTTTTCAGAAAAAAAATTATTTTTTTTAATAACTGTGATACTACTGTAGATATCTTTATGAAATTTGGTACACGTGTTCTATGCATCAAGATGCATTTTCTAATGTACAAGCAATTTTATTCTTTTTACCAGTGGCGTCCGTACGCGTTTTGCTTAGAATATTTTTGGAGAAAAAAATGGTACGCCACTGCTTTATCTTAAAATAAAAATTATTTTTGGAATTCTCATTCATTTCTGAGCAAATTCGATCTCTTGATTTTCTTTCGGCCGACGCATAGTTTTCGCTTAAAAAAATAAAAATCGTTTTACTTCAGGGTCAAATCGTTAAAAATCTGATAGGGTTGTGTGGAAATCGCTTATTTAATGGGTGAAAGAAAATTATGACATCGAATGTGTTCATAAACGAAAAAGTTTTCTCGTTTGATGGTCCGTTCTTGATTAAATAATTGAGTTAAAATTGCTTCATAATATCTCAATACCAACTAATAATAATTTTTAAACCCATAAATCTAGTAGTCCTGGAATAAATTACGTTTTTACAAACGTCGATGTCAAATGACTTAAAGTAAGCTGTTGGTGTTCAAAACCATCTCAGTGTGTCATCTCTTTGGTTTTTAGTGTTTCACTGAAGTTAATGAAGTTATTTTCGCCGTTTTTTCGAATAATATCATTAAATATGGTAAATTATACGAATGCGGAAATGGCGGCAATGCATTACGCATATGGCCTCGCAGATGGTAATGCAACAGAAGCCAGACGCATTTATCAGGAAAGATATCCTAATCGTGCCTTGCCAGATAGCCGAACCTTTTCGAATATTCATCGCCGACTTAGCGAAACAGGTAGTTTCAATAAAGGTACTTCGGAAGGCAGACCTCGAACTGTCAGAACACCTGAAGTTGAGGAAGCGGTGCTGCAAGAAATCGACGAACATCCTGAGACGAGTACGAGGAAGATCGCTAGAGCTTTGAATATTTGTCACCAAATTGTTTGGCGTATTTTAGTTGACTTTTTGTTATATCCATATCATATTCTAAGAGTACAGGCATTACTCCCCAGGGATTTCCCACAGCGTGTGAACTTCTCTCAGTGGTATCTTCAGAGTATTACACTAAATCCGCAGTTTGAGTCACAAATTTTGTTCACAGACGAAGCAACTTTTTCTAGGAATGCTATTCAAAATTTCCATAACAATCATGTGTGGGCGGAAGAAAACCCGCATGCCATAACCGAAACCCATTTTCAAGAACAATTTTCGCTTAATGTTTGGGCAGGAATTATTAGTAATCATCTCATAGGCCCATTTTTCCTACCAGGACGTCTTGATAGACGGTCTTATTTGCATTTTCTCGAAGAAGAACTACCTGGGTTGCTTGAAGATGTACCAGTTGCGTTAAGGCATCGCATATGGTACATGCACGATGGAGCACCGGCTCATTTCAGCGTAATTGTCCGAAATCATTTAGATACAGTTTATCCTGATCGTTGGATAGGTCGCGGAGGACCTCAGCAATGGCCAGCAAGATCCCCCAATCTCAATAGTTTGGATTTCTTTTTATGGGGGCACCTTAAAACTCTAGTGTACAAAACTCCCGTTAACACTGTAGAAGATTTAAGAGAGCGAATAGTTGCCTCGTGTGAAACTATACGGAATACGCCGGGAATATTTGAACGAGTGCGCAATTCCATGCGTAGACGGGCGGAAGCATGCATATTAAGTGAAGGTGGCCACTTCCAACAATTTTTATAATTAATGTTAGTATTGTTAATAATTAATAAAATTAAGCCGTTTCTGTAAACTTTGTTTTCTGCAAGCTGAAATCCCCGCTGTAATTTATTGGCACATGAAAGTTTTTTAAAAATTGTTTCCTAAAGTAATCAATCCTAAAGTAAAGTAAATCAATTACTTATTTCTAAATTAATTAATATTTATTATTAAATGAACTGAATAGCACGAAAAAAGAAAAAAAACGCTTTCCACACAACAGTCACCACATCAGATTTTTAACGATTTGACCCTGAAGTAAAACGATTTTTATTTTTTTAAGCGAAAACTATGCGTCGGCCGAAAGAAAATCAAGAGATCGACTTTGCTCAGAAATGAATGAGAATTCCAAAAATAATTTTTATTTTAAGATAAAGCAGTGGCGTACCATTTTTTTCTCCAAAAATATTCTAAGCAAAACGCGTACGGACGCCACTGGTAAAAAGAATA
>JAUTXW010001890.1:415000-530000 GCA_030620095.1 Kuschelorhynchus macadamiae
CGACTTTCCATTTTTGAGAAAGTTTCTAAATGCCACCTTAGAACACTTGGATTCTGTATCCGATGCTCCTAATAAACATAAAATCATAGAGGTGAGAATTTGTTTTACAAAATAATTTTTATATATAATTCAACTAACTTACGGGGTGATCACACATAATGCTAATTCCTCCTAAACTTATCTATTTTTATTACTTACTTACACAAGCATTCAAAAAGTATGTCAAAAGAATATAATACAGGGTAGATCGAAAGTTATTATTTTTAAATGAGACCTGTGTTTAATTAAATTTTTTGGTGAATTCTAAACATATTTTGTATAATCGTATACCAAAATCTAACAGTTTCTGAATTATTAGCGTTTAAAATTTCTTGTGTTTTGCAAACATATTAGAATGACTTTTTGGTTGATTAAATAGAACATTGTTACCATATTTTTTTATTTCCAAATGTGTGCTATTAACATTTGTTTTTTAAATGAAACACCCTATATTTGTCTTTTTATTTGATTATAACATTCTAAGATCAACCACGTGTCAAAACCAAACTTCATAGTAGTTCATGTATATATTGTTTGGATTGAAATGCATATCAAGGCTTTATTTGTCGGTTTTTTAAAAAACTATATTTTTGTGTGGTATCAAATTACTGTCAAAAAATTGTCTTTTGGCTAAACCGATGAGCCACCCTTTTCCAATAAAAAAAGTATTCCTAAAAATTTTCTAAGTTACGTTTAAATCGATATTAAAGATGTTTAGTGAATAGGATATTAAAAGTCTTATTTCTCCCCGGCAATTCTTATTTTTCCCCGGCTTCTTAGACGTAAATTAATCGTTTTTGCTAATCAGAGACCTCTAGATTGTAAAATAAAAATTAAATAAAAATAGCTTTATATTAGAATGATATAAGTAACAAATTGTACTTAGAGTGTCCTAAAGAATTAAAATATGCAATCATATTTAGGGTGTCACATTTAAAAAATCAAAAGTTAGACTTTGTCATGGTAAAAAAATGTCAAATGAAGTATTTTTTACAAATCAAAATTTAATTTCGATATCTTTTTAAGTTCATATATTGATCTACATTTAAACCCTTGTAGTGAATACTGCGTTCAATTAAAAAAATGTTTTAATTATTATGTTTTTAATATTTAATATTAAATTTCTAGACAGTTAAGTGACATTTTTTTTTCAAGATTTTCAGCCATTTTAATTTTCAGAATATAAACTCCTAGTGATGTGTCACTTTTGCAGAGTTCTGATTGCGTCAGCGTATTTGGTTATGAAAGAGAACGTCTAAAGCTAAAAGTGTAACGCTAAACCATTCATATGTGTTCTCCAAACTTCAAACTTATGTTGCGCTTATACCTTTTACACTATTGCCGATTTTGATAACTTTTGGCATAGAGGTAGATTTTGGGGCACTGATCATGAAATCAAATTTATTCAGTCACTTTTCATTTTTGAGTTATTAATCCTCAAAGTAGTGTACCCGTTCTGAGTCTAATAGACTTCTAAAACTAAACAGAGGCCAACCTAGAACTATTACCGGGGTCGTATCTGGTCACTGGCTGGTGAAATATTACCTGCATAAGATTGGACTCGGCAAAGATCCATACTACATGTTTTGTCGTGAGATAGATGAAACTACAGAGCATCTGGTCTGTCGATGTGACGCTTTAGTCAACGGCAGACTGCTTTGCTTGGGTGACACCTATGTGGAACCCGAGCTTGTGGAAGGTACTCGACCTGAGAGGCTCCTTTCCTTTCCAGAAAGTAGTGGGCTACTGGCCTGACACGTCCACTTGGGGAGATAGCACAGTGAGCCTAAGTGCTACCCTTGTCGGGCTCCCCATCTATGTCTATGTGTATGTCTAATCCTCAAAGTATATGCTTCTAGCCCCTATATCGCTTTTTTCTTCTTTATTTTCTATTAAAATTGAATGATTTTGTTGTGAAACTGTTACAAGTAATCATAAAAACACATAAAAAAACTCTTTGCTTTCTTGCCTTATATTAACTAAAAAATTGGTAACCTTCAAAAACAGCTATACTTTATACCTTTTGGACAAGTAACTTTTCCTTTATGTTGGGACCATTAACATCATGAAAAAGAAATTAATTTTTATAGTTAATTATGAATATTTTGTTACATACGTAGGTGGATCTGTATCGGGTTGGCGCCCTCCATTGCCAAAAACAATTCTATTTACAAATAGCCATGTGATAAAAAACCATTTATCAGCCGTTACTGACGTATTTGGGAAAAGATACCGAAGAGTGTGCCGAAATAGTCTGCAAAGGTTTTTTTGTTTTATATTTAGAATTTTACATTTTATTCTTATTTAAAGGTTCTTTTACTGAAATTCCATATGTAAGGAAGAGTATTTTGCTAAATAACTATGCTATATGTAGCAAAAAAAAATGCAAGAAGTTTAGTGTCGTCACATAAAAAAGTTTGGGTCTTTAAAAGAGGTCATGACTCCATGAAAAAATCACCCGTACAATTGATCCAAATTTCAATGGTACTATTTTATAGATTCTACAAAATGTAATAGGTGTACCAATTTTCATTAATTTAGCTTTAATAATGTAGAATATGAATTAAAAAAACAAAAAAAAAAAATTTGCCACCTTGTATCTTGGAAATTATGTGTTTTTAGACAAAAGTATATTTGAACTTTTATTCATTATTCGAAGAATCATCCTGAATTTTCAGTAAGTAATTATTTCTGAATCACCCTATATATAACATGATTATTGCTTAAACAAGATAAATATTTATATGCTCCAACCAAACTGTTACTGATTCTCAATAATATACAAATACAAACATTTTAAAAAATCATCAAATTCGGAGCTGTTCTTGAGGATTAAGAAGTAAAAACCATTATCGACTGGACCAATTATAAAATAACTAATAAAATTTACTTAACTCGATTATACAATAATTTCGAATTTAAAAAGACGAACGGTTAATCGCAGGAGAGTTTCCGTGACGTGGCCAAGTTTTTTGATAGATACACTTTTTTTACATCAAAAGCAAAAAAAATCTAATTTGGGCTAACCCAATATATATATATATATATATATATATATATATATATATATATATATATATATATATATATATATATATATATATATATATATATATATATATATATATATATATATATATATATATATATATATATATATATGTTGATTTTTACTCCTTCACGGATGGAAAAATACAATATACTGTCGTTCTGAAAAGAACAGTTTTGCTGACGTTTCGCCAAAATCACATTTGGCATTTTCGAAGCTTTCTTTCTCGCGTCCGACTAGAGACTGAAGTGTTGGTGACTGCGACGCTTCCTTTTATACCCCCACTCGGGGCCGAAGGTTATATCTGCGCAGGCGTTGGTCGTTATTTATGTTTTCCGGATGGTGCTGTTGTTGTTGCGCTAATTGCGCTTGAGTTTTTTGCGATTTTAGATTTGTCGATTACTCAAGCGCAATTAGCGCAACAACAACAGCACCATCCGGAAAACATAAATAACGACCAACGCCTGCGCAGATATAACCTTCGGCCCCGAGTGGGGGTATAAAAGGAAGCGTCGCAGTCACCAACACTTCAGTCTCTATTCGGACGCGAGAAAGAAAGCTATCGAAAATGCCAAATGTGATTTTGGCGAAACGTCAGCAAAACTGTTCTTTTCAGAACGACAGTAGTGAACGGATGTACACCCGGAATGAAAACACATATATATATATATATATATATATATATATATATATATATATATATATATATATATATATATATATATATATATATATATATATATATATATATATATATATATATATATATATATATATATATATATATATATATATATATATATATATGTATATATATTTATATATATACCGTTTCTCGGAAAACGAATCATTTGCGGACATACGTTTACATAGCAAACTGTCATTATTTTTTCATGCAGAATCACCCCTAAAGTTTGTCGCACTTATTTACTAACATCCTGTATAGGGTGTCCGCTAATTAATGGTACACAGCAAAACTGCAGATTCTATGTGTAAAAATATTACGCATTAACCAAACTTACCTCAGTCCAAAAGTTGATCATATCCGAGGTACAGGATGTCAGAGTTGTAACTTTCATTTCGTATTTATCACCAGGGTGGCAGAACGGCATAAAATTAGGAATTCGGGGTTCTTTGAGGTGAGAAATTCAAATTTGTCCTTAGTTCAGATGCCACTTGTAGAGGGCGCCACTTACGGTAAATTAAATCTATTAAAATCTATTACATGACTTTTTTGTGTCAGGTGTATTAGCCTAAATGTTAAAGATTTTGTATTTTCCACTTCTTTACGCAAAAAAAGGTATACTTTATAAATGTCGCTCCGAGTGACCGTTTTCCTGGTATCTGCGTATCAATTTTTCGGTACAACTTTTCAAATTCCCGAATGTAAAATTTTTATCGAAGTAGGGTGTTATTAAATCAGATGTCAGTTGTAGTAACAAATGCTAAATACTTAGTTACTGTCAAACTTTGCTGGTGTTTGTTGACATGACGTGTTTCACATAGTTTTTGAAAGATTTTCTCCCAAGTACGAAATGCCAGGGCATTACTGGTTTTCTAACGAAGATATATGGTGTGTGGTGTACAGTGTGACTATGCGCAGGAAAACTATAATGGACGCAGGGCCCGTGTACGATATTTAAAAATGTATCCATAACGCAGATAGCCAGATTTTAAAATTTTCAAGAATGTCTATGACTGACTGGGAGAGACAGGCTGTTTTTATCCCAAACAACATTCTGCAGGACCCCCTAGGACTATAACTGCCGATCAGGGAGAAAAAATTCTAATCCGCGTAGCGGAAGACGCTAAATTAAGTACAAGGCACCTTTCTGCAAGAACTGGTGTTGGCAAGTCCACCGTTTCCAAAATTCTCTATGAGGAGGGACTGTATACATTTCATTTCACGCCAGTACAGAATCTATTGCCAGCTAGACTGACATTCGCTCGTTTCTGTCGTATCCAGCACAATGTCGACCCGTTGTTTTTAAACAAAATATTATTTACGCATGCAACATTTACACGTAGAGGCGTTTTCAACTAAAGAAATAAACATGCGTATGATCTAGAAAATCTGCATTTAATAGCCGAACGTCATGTATGTATACCTTAATTTTCTGCAAACACAGGATGAAGCCTCAGCACACTTCTCTAGACGTATCAGAGATTACCTAAATATTCAATTTCCTCATCGTTGGATAGTCCGTGGAAGCCAGATGCCTTGCCCGCCACGTAACCCTGATTTCAATACGCTTGATTTTTGTGTATGGGGATATGTGAAGTCGCTCGCGTATAAAGAAGCAGTGTACACTCGAGAAGAATTATGGTATAACATTGTGAATGCTGTGGTTTCGAGATGGTCGGTTATTATTTAAGATAAGACGGTCGTTCAGCAAAGGGATTGTTAAACGTATATGTCCTCTTTTTGATTAAATATTTATTATTATATGTATTTCAATAAAAAAATTACATTTGGGATTTTAAAAAGGTGGGTTGAATAATTGATACGCAGATATCAGGAAAACGGTCACTCGGAGCGAAATTTACAAA
Source organism: Kuschelorhynchus macadamiae (assembly GCA_030620095.1). Taxonomy (NCBI): domain Eukaryota; kingdom Metazoa; phylum Arthropoda; class Insecta; order Coleoptera; family Curculionidae; genus Kuschelorhynchus; species Kuschelorhynchus macadamiae. Next base: position 420,639 of record JAUTXW010001890.1, read on the forward strand.
GTATACCTTTTTTGCCTAAAAAAAGTGGAAAATATATAATATTTAACATTTAGACTAATATACCGTGACACAAAAAAGTTATGTCATTTTAAATAAATTTAATGGACCGTAAGTGGCGCTCTCTACAAGTTACATCCGAACTAAAAACAGATTTGAATTTCACACCTCAAAAAATCTTCTAATTCCTAATTTTGTGCGGTTCTGTTACCCTGTTGGTAAATTATAAAGAAAAAACGAAATGAAAATTACAACTTTGAGACCCTCTCGGTTATTATCAACTTTTGGACAGAGGTAAGCTTGGTTAAATTGCAATATTTTCACCAAAAGAATCACCAGTTTTGCTGCGTGTCATTAATTAACGGACACCGTGAATATATCCAAGAAGTGTATATGGGAAACTTTGTTATTTTTGATTTGTCAGAAAATTTTATTCTTGATAAAAGTTAGTGCAGCAAAAGTAGTTAGTTTTAGTAAAAGTCAAAAGGTATACAGGGTAGACAAAAAGACACAAGAGTAAACTATCCCTAGTTTTGAAAATATGACAAAATAATATTGAGAAAAGTTGTTTATAAAATCAAAACCTGTTTTCAGCTCTAAGCAAGATCAAGTAACCTGTGCCTAAATTTTCAGAAAATAGATTAAATTAATGGAACTTATTTTGACTTAATATTTTTAATAATAAGAAGTATGTCTGTTGCAAGGGCATTTAAATAATCTTTAGAATTTTGAATGTGATTTTTATAGAGAGTTAAATGTCATTTTATCTTGCATACACAAAAAAATGTTAGTATTTTAATTTTTTTATTTCAAGGTTTGAAATAGTTAAAATAACGTAGTGTACAAACTTATTCTTATTATCACGGTTTGATTGTAGTAGGCTTAAAAAAAGAGGCTGTAATTTCATATCTGAAAACAGGTTTTAACTCAGACAACTTTTCTCAATGACATTTTGCCATATTTTAAAAATTAAGACTATTTTGCTCTTGATCAGTTTTCACATTTTTTGCCTACCCTGTATACCTTTCGACTTTTACTAAAACTAATTACTGCTAATACAATATTTTCGATGTACTAACTTCTATCAAGAATAACATTTTGTGGGAAAGTTTCTAATATGTTGCATACTTCTTGGACCACACTGTATATATATATATATATATATATATATATATATATATTTATGTATATATAAGTAGGAAGTTGAACGGCCATTCGGACAAATAATAATATAGGTTCCAAAAATCACGGACCATTATACCGACAAGCCTTTAAGCGTTTTCCACATCTCTACCGTCAGTTGTGCCGGTTAAACCGGAAGTGAGCAGAACTGTTAAACTTATGTTAAAAGTTGAGAAAATGTGTCCCATACAAGATCAAAGAGTTTCGAAATATTTTAGGAAAGAGAGAAGAAACGGGGCCTACATTAGTCTGTGGTCACCGGGTATATACATACGCTATTTTAGTATAGTATACAAGGTATTTCAAATTGTTGCTTGGTTTTGAGCCTTCATACCTGCGTATCGATACCTCGTAGAACAAAAGTAATTGGGCAATTCAAAAACACCATATTTTTGCTATAAGACATAGATTTATATTTTTTTGTCGTAGGTCAAGAAATTGGGTAACATCGAGTTTAAAAAAAATGTACAAATTTGTCGTTTTTAAATAAAACTTTCAGTTTTTCAAAGAGGGCCTGACGCCAGGATATATATTTTGACAAGACGCATTTTTTAAACCGACATGGGTTCAAAAATATTCAAATATCTCCACAAGTGCTTTTAGGGGCGGTAATAATGAATATAAATTAAATACTAAAATACATTTCGCGGATCCTGTCTAAATTTTATCAAACATGCTTTTTGCTTTCTACGGGATACCAGGTACCTATAAAAAGTAAAGTGCCGCTTATTTTAGCATGTTTTATGGCTTATTTTTCTATATTAATGTACTAGTTTTAATCGATAACGAAGTTTTTTGTCTTATTTTAGCGAATGGAACATGATCTTAAACAGATGATGCTTAATTTTGAATCACCCTGTACATGCAAATGCCTTTTATTTCCGTTTTCTAGATTATTTCTGCTACATCACAGGTCGTTGCCGGTACAAGATATGTTGTAACTGCTGTAATCGGATTGTCAAATTGCAAGAAATTTGGTAATAAACTGTCAGACTCCTGTGGACTTCTTGATAACTTGGAATCAGAAACTTGTACTATTGATGTTTGGGATCGGCCCTGGTTAGGTAAAACTACCTACAACGTCAAGTGCAAAGACAAAACTTACAAATTTAAGGATGACGATCAACTTTTGAGAAAGAAGAGAGAGCTAGTAAAAGGTAGGCATAGCACCCTTGTAACAGTATATTAATATATAAACTGCTCGTCAAAAAGAACGGTACAGTGCAATTTAAGCATTAATTTTATATACCTGTATTAGAAAACAACAGTAAGTTATTTGATTAATTTGAAGATTTGCATATTATCTGGAATGGCAAAAGAAGTGATGCACAAACTGAAAGTCTTTTAGTATTTCTGTTTCTGCATTGACTTTTTCTCATATTGCATATTAGGCCAGTTTTGAAGCTTAATCAAAATATATATTGTTTTACCAAAAATGACGATTATTACATATTAATTTCCAACAACGTTGGTTTATATTATATTTATTAATAAATTGAGAGAAGTCTGTCATTGCTAATGGTGGAAAAAACAATGATTGAGGCGTTAATATACAGGGTGTAGTTACTTGTAAAGCCTGTCATTTTTTTCAGATTTAAAAATATCAGTTTGAAAAACTTTTGTTTCGAAATGGCGACTGGACAGCCATTTTCAGAAAATTCAACATTGCCGCTTTATGCAAAGTGTCTGTATTAGTCACTATTTATAAAATACTTGTTTTAAATAGTCCAAAATAAAACTTATTTTTTTATTTTTGAGAAGACTTCGATTTAAATATCGTTTTAGGTATTAATAGATTTTTTTTTCACTTTTTGTTTTTACGAAAGCACAATTTACTCCACTATTTTTAATAGCATTTTTAATACATTTTTTTCACAGTCATCTGCAAACCAAAATGGGCTACTGAATATTTTTGCAAAAGTTTTAATTTATTTAATAATTAGGTAAGTCAGGAAATGGCGCCGCGTTTTCGTTAAGTATGGAGTGCTCTTAAGATTTAGAAATGTCTAGTTTTTTTTGTCAGATTCGAGATTGAAAAGCTATCGCCGATGATAAAAAAGGCGTCTTACAGAATTTTCCAGATGACTTCATTTTGAGCCCCGTATGTTCCTAACATCTGACACTACGCGTTAAATTGATGCCTTGGTTAAAAGCCAGTTAAACATTCATTCCAAAAAGTACAAAGTTATTAAAATACGCATGTTACTTTTTAAGATAGACAATTTTCAAAATGGGGAAAACAACGTTGGAGTGGTGACCAGTTTAATAATAACAAGTATAAAATACAACCACAGGAATACTGTGAGACAACAAGTCATAATAATAATAATACCTCAGGGGTATAATGAAATGCTTTTGTATCTCTCTATGCACGGGCACGCGCTCTTGTGGTAGCCTAGCCAGCTGTCCGCTGTCTTTTACCTTCTTATATCCTCACTCATCTTCTCCCCTTACCTCATATTTCCTATCACTCCCCTAGGAGCAGATTCCTGACAGTAGGTAAAATGCAATCCTTTTATGAAAATGTACAATTTTAGGAATAAACGGTTGAATCGACATTGTACCACCATAACCTCTTGTCGTGCCCAGGATTTAGGTAGAGGATTCTATGATTCCTGTATGTTAAATGACTTACAATCTCTCTCGGCCAGCGACGGAAGCGGCGTGATGTCGAGTATGACTATTGCAACGACCCACCACCGACGCCACATGCCCAGCTCCCGCTGTTTCTGAGGAGACGCATGTCACCAATCCTCAGATCACGAAGGCTTGAAACTCAAGGAAGCGTACAAAATGGACACTAGAAATGAATTGTTTCATAATGCACTCCTATTATAAGATCACCAGATTTGAGACCACCTACTTGACCGGCCTTCATAGTGCTTTTCTTCAGAAATACCCATTTTCAGAACTTTTTGGCCGAACCAATCCTGGAACAACTTAAAGGAGAGGTGCAGCTTGAACATGATAATGAACGCGTTGAGCCCATAGCTCCGCCTACAACAGAGGAACCCGAGGAGGAAGTACGAAATGAAGAAAAAATAGGCGAACAAGAATCTACAGCAAAGACACCACTGTCAGATCTTACGACACTCAGGACCATGGAAAAATATCAGTATACAACGAACTTCAAAAAAGCTGTTGCACACCAACAAAAATCCATATGGCAGATAAGACTTGGGAAGAAAATTGATGATTTGAGACAGCAACTATGAAGACTCACAGAATTTCGGAAGAATGAACACCCCACTAGCAGACTTAAAATGCGCATTAAAAAGATAGGTAGAAAACCCACCGATCTCAACTATCAGCAAAAATTAGATAAGTATCAGGATAAACTAAAGCAAAAACTAAAAGCTCAATCGAAACGTCTGCAGAGATACAACAAATGCTCAAAGAGAAAACCACAGCTTTTCAACACCAACCAAAGTGTATCAATAACACCGGAGATATCAATAACACCAAAGATCAAACCAATACTAAGAAGATTCCGAGCAAAGAGCATTTGACCAAATATTGGTCGAACATCTGGGAAGAACCAAAAACGCATAAATGAAATGCTACATGCATACAATCTCAACGTGATCAAATTCAAACACCACACCTGGATAAATATCACGAGAAAAAGGCCAAATATGCGGATATATATATATATATATATATATATATATATATATATATATATATATGTATCGAAACATACCGTAGACAGACTAGTCTACATGTTGAGATATGTAATTTTATTAAATATTTGCTTCAATTAATTTAAAGTTAAATATTTTTTTTTACTCAGTTGCGAAAAAGCCAAAAAAGATTTTTGTTTGTCAACAAGCACACAATAAAATAATCTACCTTCTACTAACAGGCGATCCAATGTCGGGACACTTTGAGCTTCTAACACCACAAAACATCAATCCAAACAACAAAGCATGGGGCGAGCAGCGTAACGGTCGATGACGCTGCGGGAAAGGACAGCTCGACCGAAACGATCACGACCAGGCAAAGGAAAATAGACCCACCGAAAGTGTTTTGCCGGCTAAGCTGGCACCCACCAAGGCGGGAAAGGCAGGGCAACGCATGAGCCGCATTACAGAATCGAGCGAACCGATCATGCGCTGCCCAAATGGCTACACAAATAAATCTTAACCAAACACAACAACTTGAGCCCATTACAACAGCGGATATATCGCAACGACTACCTGCAACTACCAAGGCAGGTAAACCAAGGAAGAGGTTAAAATGGACAGATGAAATAATTTCAACGGTGATGCATTCCTACTACACCGCCACCAAACTTGAGACAATTTCATCAGGATACGGACATAAACTGCATACACTTTTCATAGCACAATATCCAGAATACAAATCACTTATCACAGAACAGAGAGTAATAGATCAAAAAAGAGTCATCACTAAGACCAGTAAGCTCACCCCACTTGCATTGAAAAACATCAAAGCTATGGTAGCTGCTGAACTAAACATTCATCAACCAAACATTGAGGACAGTGGGGCAGATGCCGAACCGATCCCACACACAAACCAGCCCAACTTTGTGCAAGAGGATCTGCAACCTCACTCAATGCTCAGTAGAGGCGAAGCACCCAGCAACAACCCACGACAGATGACAAGCACCATACAGCACACAGGACAAGTGAATCATTCGCCCAAAGCACCATACACATAGCTACACCTCGGACCGTCTCTCACACAAGCAATCAAAGTAGAAATGAAGTCACATCTAAACAAATGGTCAGGCTCCGATCCTACAACAAGAGATCCTATTCCTCGTGTAATCTTCAAACGGGACACACATAAAATCCTAAAGACCATCAACGAACACATAATTCCCGAGTACATAACGAATGCGAGCAGAATTGAAGACATTCATACAGTGATCTACGCAGCAGCTATAACCACAATAACATAGAACAATCAGAAACTCCCGCCACAACACAGAAACACCAACAACATAAAACCAAAATTCAAATGGCAGATAAGGATCGAAAACAAAATTAACAAAATTAGAAAAGAATTGGGACATCTAACCCAATCCATGAACGGCAACAAGTCAAAACGTATCACACAAAGTGTAGATAAAATCAAAACTGCATCTCCTGATTACACGCTTACAGAAATCCTTGACACTGAAGCAAAAATTATCTGTGTATGCCGCAAGACTCCGAAGATACAAAGAATCAAATGAAAGAAAGCACGCTAACAACCTGTTTCGAAGAAGCGAAAAACAGTTCTACCAAAAAATCATGAGCAATGAGGAGGAACGAGTAATAGAACCACCGACCAAACAAGAGATAACAGAACCGAAACTACACAATAATAACGCTTAATGGATTAAAGCGGAAGAAGACAGACACAAGTGCTTAGAGGAACAAGAGGACTTTGCAATGACAACACAAGAAGTTGCAGAAACAATCAAATAGACGCCTAACTGGAGATGTCCTGGAATAGATAACATTCATAACTTCTGGTACAAACAGTTTACCTCCACACATGAAGCTCTCACTCGCCAAATTAATGAAATTATTTTAAAACCTAGCACACTCCCCAGTTTTCTCACCCAAGGAATAACATACCTTAAATCCAAAAATTCAGACAATAAGGACCCGTCAAATTACCGACCTATTACGTGCCTTCCATCCCTATATAAGATCACCACAGCCACAATTACCAGGAGAATAGAACAACATCTAGCACACAAAAATCTTCTAACGAAAGAACAAAAAGGGTGCAGGGAAAACAGCCGAGGATGCAAGGAGCAGCTCATTATAGACAGCGTCATCATGGAACAAACCAGGAAAAATTATAGAAACCTTCATACTGGTTACATAGATTATAAAAAAGCCTTTGATTCGATACCCCACAGTTGGCTAACCAGAGTACTAGAAGTCAATAAAAACATCAGGCAATTTCTTACGCAAATCATGAGTACGTTGAAAACTAAAATCAACTTGAGAACACAAAAAGAGCACATCGAAACAGAAGAGATCTAGATCGGATGAGCTATGTTCCAGGGAGATTCACTCAGCGCTTTGTGGTTCTGCCTCTGTCTCAATCCACTCTCAAACACACTGAATAACACAAACTTCGGATTCCAAATTAAACACCAAAAAAATAACCTACACAAAATAAACCATCTCTTGTACATGGATGACATAAAATTATATACAAGGCACAGCTAAATGAACTCCTTAAAATCACAGAAACGTTTACCCTGGACATCAACATGGAATTTGGTATAATTAAATGCAAGCTACTTCATATCAACAAGGGACAGTGGAAAGACCACCCTACGGGGGAAACAATCAACAATGAAACTATAGATAACACGCTCAAAGAAGAAACGTACAGATACCTAGGCTTCCATCAAAGCACCAAAATTAACCACACTCATATCAAATCAGAGCTCAAGACGGAATTTAAAACCAGAGTCACAAAACTACTAAAAACAAAACTGAATTCCAGAAATCTAATGAAAGCTATTAACACCTTCGCCATACCTATTCTTACGTATTCCTTTGGTATCATTAAATGGTCACACACAGATATAGAAAACATTCACATTCTCATACGCTCTGAATTCACTAAATACAGGAAGTTACATCCCAACGCATGCAAGGAAAGACTCACCATCGAGAGAAAAGAAGGAGGAAGGGGAATTATAGATATACAATCGCTAAATAAAAAACAAATTTACGAACTCAGAAAATTCTTCCACAACAAACAAACTAACCTCCACAAGGCAATAGTCAAGGCAGACAAGAATTATACACCGCTCGACCCACGCAGCAGACGCACACAGTCACATCCAATCACGACTAGAAAAGATGAACACCTAGTCTGAAAAAACACTTCCCGGAAGAACAGATACCACCTAAAGCAAGACCATATACATAAAAAACTTTCATATACGTGGTTACAAGAAGGGCAGCTGTTCCCTGAAAGAAGGCTTCCTGCTTGCCATCCAGGACAAAGTCATAGTAACCAGAAACTACCGAAAGCACATCATCAAGGACACAACCATTGAAGACGAGAGGTGTATGAGATGTCACCAGCAGAGAGACGATCGATCACATAACGAGTGGATGTAGAATAATGGCCGGAACTGAACACAGACCCTTACTACCATTATACACCAACATCTATACTTGAAAACGAAGACTACAAGCTCTACTGGGACATTGACATCCACACAGATATAACAATCCCCGCAAATAGACCCGATATCACCTTACAATCCAAAAAAGAGAAAATCACTTATTTAATTGACATGGCTGTCCTCAACGACGAGAACATCCAAGCGAAATACAGTGAGAAAATTGCCAAATACACCGACTTGGCAATGGAAGTAAAAAGGCTGTGGAAACAGGAAAGAGTCATCATTGTTCCTCTCGTCATATCAGTAACAGGTCTCACCCCAACAACGTTTACACCGCATTTGGCTTAATTAGGACTTAATACAGACATTTACAGGAACATCCAGAAATCGGTCATTTTGAAAACATGTAGCATCGTTAGATCATTTCAATTCATAATAAAACAAACATTTCGGTCTAATATTTGATTGACTTTGAATCTAATCAAATTAAGAATATCTTAGTTATCGATATTGTTATTTAATAAGTTATATATGTATATAATAAATGCAATAGATCTGCGATTTTTTAAGTTGGTTACACTAAAATACTTGCATTTAGATACCTACTTTGAATACTCTCCAACCCATATTCGTATGGATATGAGGGATTCCAAATTATGGAGGCATTCTCCAGTTTGCTTCTTACCAATGCAAAATACTATAAATCTAATAGTTGAGACGACTCAAATATTTTTGTATTTCTGTATACAAAACCTAACAATTTAGTAGCACTGGAAACTATATTATTTATATGTACAGAGTAAGACACAAATCACACACTCAAATCTTTAATCTCGGTAACACGACTAACACTATCTGATTCTATTTTATATTTGTAAAGTAATGGTATACGAACTTTATTGTAGGACACCACATTACATTTAGAAACATTAAAATTTAGATCATTCTATTTACACTAATAAGACACTGCGTCAACATCCGTCTGTAGCAAGGAACAATCAGAAAATGATGATACCACATGGAACACATGACCTGCTACGTCACTTCGTTAAGGCCTTAATGGCAAAAAACTATATCTCAGGAAAGGTGCAGCCGATCTCCGCCAAACTTTTATTAAAATGGTTATGACATAAATTTCAATAGTTGCTGCCCAAAAATGACAAGTTATGACAAATGGCGGTTGTCAGATGATTTTTACACTCACAGGTGACATTGTCATATGACATGTGACACAGGATTCGTTAGCATTTTCGCAGACCTAAATAATGTCCACATGACGAAAAATGCCTGACATCAGAGATATCGTAATAAACTCCACCTATGGACGCGTTCCGAGCAGACACATGCTCTTTATATCCGTACTTCGAGCGACTGCTGACTGCGTCTGTTCCATTAAACTGTGGTCTAGCTGTTTTTTTCTTTAATTATTCCGGGTGACCACGGACTAATGTACGCCCCTCTCTTTTTTTTATTTGTTTTTTAAAATATCAGACATTGTTTATCAATTTTTAACCCATGTTTGACCATTTTACATTCAAAACAAAAAATTGTCTATGTTATAAAATATCTTTTTAGTAAAATTTATCAAAAAAAAAATTAATTTTTTTATTGTTTGGATTCATTTATTTTAAAAACCAAAATAGCAACAATATATTTTTATTACATTTGTGGGTAAAAACTGAATAGCTTTTAGAATTTCTAAAGTAATTTTGAAACATGAATAATAAATATCATGATTATTTTATTTTAATACGCTACCCTTACTCAAACTGATAATAAAAATTCAAATCATTAGAGGCGGCTTCAGTTTAAAAAAAATCAATCACAAGCAATTCAGTATTTAATATAAAAAAATAGAAATATATTGTTGCTATTGTGATTTTAACATTAAAAAAATTGAAAACCAATTTTTTGAAAAATAATTTTAAAAAGTTTATATCATCTATTAAGAAGTTTAAATTGCTGAAGAATGAGAGGAAAAGAACGACAAACATTTTGTGTTAAAATCTTCAATTAAATATCTAGGAAACACATTTGAGATATACGCATTCAAAGAAAAATGCCACAATATAGAAAACGTTTCGCTCGACGTTTTTTTAGTAATTTGAAATTGTTTACAGAAACTCAGTATAAAAAAATCTTAGATCTTTACAACAATTTATTAAAATAATCTGTTAAATCTTTAAGTCTTTTAAGCTATTAATATACACACGCCTCGGTAGTTCAGTGGTAAGAGAGCTGGCCTTCCCCCCGGAAGGCGAGGATTCGATACTTGGCATTTTTAATATAATAAAGAGTGCTCGATATGCCTAGTCCGGTACCTTCTCGAGGTGCCTTTAGTCGTTGGGATAATAAAATAACGATTCTGTTTGTAGTCTTGGGGTCGACAAGGCCTCTTACTCAACACATACACCACACGACATAACTGTGTAGAAGGCAACGAGAAACCACTACGTAGAACACATTCCCTAGTGTAATGATCTAGTGTAGTGGATTCAACAAACCTTGATATAAGATAGGTTTCAAGCCACTCACTGACTATCGCCAATACGGGTTCGGCACTTGAAGAAGATTCTAATTTTTTACCAACTTCTTGGTTATAAGATTCACAACAAACCATGCCGTCCAGTGACGAGAAAGCACCCTGAACTGATTTTTATTTGAAAACTTAAAGGGCTGTGTACACGTGCAAAAGTAATGAAACAAAAAGATCTGTATAACGTGTATAATATCCAAAATCATAGTAGAGCGCTTTCGACTAACTAGTCATCATCAATGCTACTCGTCAGTGAACAGGTACAAAGATACATGGTATCAAATCAATGTAATAAAAACTTTTTACATGTAACAAGGACATAACAAAAGTTGACGAACATCAAATTACATTTTAAAAAAATGTTGTTTAGATTTATTGCTTAAAAAGCAGCCATCGTTCACTGTTCACTGATGAGAAGCACTGATGATGACTAATTAGTCGAAAGCGCTCTGCTATGATTTTGGAGTTTGGATATTATACACGTTATACAGACCTTTTTGTTTCGTTACTGTTCTTTATTATTTCTGTCAAACACTTAGCTGAGATTTACACACTTATTTTTGAGCGTATTTAAAATATGCAAACGGATTTTAAACATTTTGCGGCCTCCTAAGTTGTCTGGAAAATTTCTTAAATCGCCGTTTTTTTTTCTATCAATTATAGCTTTTTAACTTTGAATCTGACAAAAAAAGCTAGAAATCTCTAAATATTTAAGAAAAACTAGAAACTCCAGTGTAAACCGCATAGTTATCTTCCTTAAACAAAAATTTTAAAGCTCACCCAAAAACAGCAAAAAATAAAAACGCTTATACAAAATTTAAAAGCTGTTTGCAAATTTTTAATAGTTGGAAAAGTGACTGCATTTTTGTAATTATATCTACATATTATTGTAAATTTTGCACATTTACAACACAACATGTAAATTGCTTTTCCAAGAGATCAAGCAAACTAAAAGAAAGTCTTGAGAAAGCTTAACACAATATATATATATATATATATATATATATATATATATATATATATATATATATATATATATATATATATATATATATATTGAAGCATCATGTATGAATACAAATATTTTTTAAATAGGTTTTCACATCTTAAAAAAATACTTTTAAATTGTTTCAGTTTATTGAGTTACAGTGGCGGCTCGCTAGGGGACGCGGGTGAAGCGTCGCCTCACCTACATTTTCCAATCAATTTATTTAAAATATTAAGCATTTGTATAGTATGTTTTATATAAGTTCACATTATATACTTAATTATACCATTATTTTCTATCAAAACTAGTGCCCTATATACTTAAAAAATAATAATGACTCAAAAACGTAGCGCGCTGAACACCTTTTCATAAGAGTGACCCATTGAGGAATTACAATTAAAAAATTCCGCTTCAGACTCCCCCGCACGCCCGCCGGCTTTCGCGCTTAGATTTTTTTATGGCGGTTACTATGGCAACGCAATGGTAAATATCCATAAGCCAAATAGAGATTGGGAGCGGCAGAAAGTGCTGCTGCACGCTACGGGCGCTTATTCGCTTGTTATGGAATTATTGTGAAATAGTGTATTCGGATCATCGGAGGCGGAAACAGTTTTGCATCGTGTCGTGTACCGTGGTATTTGTAGTACCGTAAAAGTTAGACGAAATGTTTCCCTTGTACGATCCGGTCTGCATTTTATTAGAAACACCATTTTCCCGGTGGAAAACCGAGGACAAAAGAGACTTTTTAAATACGGGGGCCGAAGGATCTAAGCATGTCCTTGAAATAGAAAAACAAAGGAAGTCAAAAGACAGAGTTTTTTTTCGTAAGTTTCGAAATCAGTGGTATTCCGATTATACGTGGATGAGTGAAAGTATTTATTTAAACAAACTATTTTATATGCCCTGTTTAACTGTAGATGTATAATCAAAAATATGGAATAAAGAGGGATTCAATAATGTTGGGAATGTGACGAGAGGTTGTATGAAGCTTCTTTGGAACACATTCAGTGCTCTATTTCGTTTGCAAATTTAAAGAAAGGCTCCAGTACAATTGAAGACGCTTTGAGGGAAAATTCAAGATTGTATATAAAAATGTTTAATGACAATGTTCTTCTAAATAGGTTTATACAGTTACCTATTCATGCGACTGTTTTTTTGGGTAAACAAGAAATGGCATTTCGGGGGCACATTGAATCTGATTCTTCAGACAATCGTGGGAATTTCAAATAACTTTTGGACTTCTATATAGCGATAAGCAATATAGACATTCAAGAACACTACAAAAACATATCTCCTATTTTTTCTGCAAATTCAAAACGCGCCAAAGCTATGGATAATTAACATCATAAAAAGGTAGAAAAAAAGCCATTTTGGGCGTGGCACCCCGAAAAATTTTCGCCTGCGCCGCTGTTTTTGCCTACACCGCTATGCACCTAGCTGCACTGCGCTTCACCCGTTCTTAAATCCACGAGCTGCCACTGTTTAGTTTATCGTTAAATTAACTCAATAAATTAAAACATTTTAAAAATATTTATTGTTGGAAATTCTGCTCTTAAACTTAGAAACTTTACTAATTTTCCAAGAAATTACTTTGTGGCAACTTAATAATTAAACATTATTTATTTTTTTAAAGGTGAAAATGGCAAAGAACCAATTACAGCGTTTGACGATTTCAAAGCCTACTCCATGGTATGGAAGGCACTAAAATATATTTCACCTGATATTAAATCTGGCATGGTATACCGACCTATAAACGTAAAGATTATACAGCATAGAGTTACAAAAACATTCGAATCTTGGATAATTGAGGGAAATATTACACTGTGTGACAAGGCTTTGGATTTATCAGTAACCAGTTTTAGAGAAACCGGATGTTCGAATGAGAGTCTGTCCATCAGATGTCAATTTAATGCAGTGCAGAGTATTGAGATATTAGAAGGTTTAAAGATGAACTTTACCTGTGAAAATGATACTCAAGTATATTTTTATGAACCCATTAAGAAGTATTACTCTGATCAAGAATTGCTAACAGCATTTTCGCAGTTTACTACAAAATATAACAAACGTTATAAAAACGAAACAGAATTTATATTCAGATTTAAGGTAAGTTAATACAATGATTTTTTAAAAACTTGTTTTAAAGAAACTTTATAAGTATTATATACGTAAATAATTTTTTACAAATTTATATTTTATTGTGTTTATTGTATTAATGTATTAAATGGGCAGAGAGAGAGAGTACAACAAAGTCAGATCAGTAATTGGTTATGACGTTTTTTTCAAGCCGGTCTTACTTTTGCAGTATGCATTTTATTGAGTTGTAAAATTTTTATAGGTTTCTCACCATCAATAATGTTCTAGTCTTATAAATTAAATTTATTTTGTATTTATGTCTCTGAGGAAGAAAGATAATTCCTTACTAAGCATATTTTTTTTGGATTATTCGCCACTTTTGTGTAAAATACAATCATCCTTTTAATATTCTGCATCCGAAACTAAATCAAACACAGGTAGAGTGTCGGCGTTGTTACCCAAAAGAAATATAAAAACTAGAAATTTATGTAAAAATAGATCAGACAGGGAACTGCAAAATTTCTATAGTTTTGACAATTTGACATTTTGTAAATTGGTTTTTGGTTTATTTTAAGGATATATCTGGTAGCCACGAAATTACTAGCCAGCCTGATATTTTTTTATTAAGCAATATATCAATATGAGATTATAGGAATGTATAATTGTATGGTTGAATCAGTTGCAGATTCGAGGTAAACAGCATATTTAGGTCACTTCCTGTTTAACTGGAAGTACTATCAACTTCAATATTTTAAATAGAATACCCTGTAAAATTTTCAAGATTTAAATTCTACATACAATTCATTCTTACATTACAGTCCAAAACATGTTATAATACCTATATTTGATAGTTATCGAGAAAATAGCAGTTGAACATGTTAAATAATTTATCGCTTTAACCAAAAATAGTTGAATGGAAAATAAGACTGCATGATTTTTTAAGTTTATGCCACTAGTTTTTTCTGTCAATTTTAAAGTAATGTGACGGAAGTACTGCAAAAATTGACCTTTAAGCACTAATAATTTTAACTGGATAATTTTTGTTAATTCCCCAAAGTTTAAATCTGATAGTTTTCGCGATATTAACGGTCGAAGTTTAACATACCAACTAAAAGTCAACGCAACTACAAAAAAAGCAATTATTGATCTAAGGTGGCTGGGAACCCGTACGTCAGACTGCCAAAACAAAAGTCATATCATTGGCAATTGCATAAATAGGATAGTTTGAACTGATGTGACTTTTTACATTTGCCGTACGTAGGTATTAGCAATTGTTTGTTTTTACAGTTGTACCTACTTTTACTAGGTATGTTGAATTAATGTCTCAAAAACTATTAGATTTAGATATAGGGGAGTAATAACAAAAAGTATTCAAAAATGTTAGAAAATTATTATTTTCATAGTTATAATAAGGGTGGCCATTAAAATTATTAAAGATATTAGTGCTTAAAAGTCAAAAATAATTTTTTTTTAAATTCAACTGTTTTTGGTTAAGACGATAATTTATTTAATGACATGACATGTTCAACCGCCATTTTCTCAATAACTATTAATGATAGGTACAGGACATATAGCATGTTTTATACTCAGAATTTTATATAGAATTGAAATTTTGAAAAATATACAGGGCGTTCCATTTAAAATATTAATACATATTTATCAGGCTGACTAGTAATTTCGTGGTCACACGGTATATGACGTTTTTTAAAAGATTGTAATTTACTTAAACATGCCAGAATCAACATATCGTCGTGTCTGAACCACTGTACAGGGTCTTTCCTCATATATTGACCCCCCCCCCTAGAAGAGTTATTTTAAGAGATACAAAAAAATATCAAATACAAAAGTTTTAGGGATTTCCTTGAAATTTTTGAATCTGATGTCAAAAAATTTTTTTTTCATCCGTAAATGTCAAATTTTGACAGATGGTCATTTTTTTCTTATGGAACACCCTGTATACGAATTGACAGTTAAAAAGAGCGAAATTTTCTGATTTCAAATATATATATATGTTTAATATGTTTAAATAACGCGTTATTGAAATATCGGGCTCTAAACATCAAAATAATAACACATTCAAAATATCATGGTAGGCGCTGCATTGTAAATATTTGACGTTTATTAAAAAACAATTGAATCAGACGCCATTATTATTTACTGTTAGTGGGTCTTACTTGTCAAAAAATGCCGTACAGCGAGGAAGAAATTGTATATTTTATAACAAATTAATATAAACAACAAACAAATACAATAACAATAACAACAAAAAAGTTTCCTGTTAATTAACTTCAAATTTAATAATTATACTTTATAGGTTCTCAACATGACCTCCATTATTATTAATGCAATTTGTATAGTCTTGTTCAATTTTTTGTATAGTATTAACTATAAACTGTATATTATTAAAATTGAGATCATTTATAGCGGCGATGATTTTTCTGCGGAGCATCTCGACGTTTTCATTTCCCCGCTCATAAACCTTGTTTTGAAGGTAACCCCACAGAAACGAATCCAGAGGCGTCAGGTCTGGGCTGTTCGGTGGCCAACGAATTGGCCCAGTACGTCCAATTCATAAATTATATTTTTGATTTAAAAATCTTATAACTGGCAATACATCATGTGGTGGGGCGCCATCTTGATGCCACACTATTTGATTATACTGCCTTAGGGGTAGCCCGGACAGGTTTTCATCGTAAAAAATAGGGCCAATAATTTGGTCACTTAAAATACCACACTATACATGAAGGGACTGCCGTCCTTGAAATTTAATTTCCCTGGTTATTCGGGGGTTAGTTGTAGCCCAATACCTAACATTTTTGCGGTTATATACCCCTGCCGTTGTAAAAGTGCACTCATCGGACCACAGAACTTTCTTAAAAAAAATTCTATCTTCTCCGTTCAACACTAGCATCTCTTGACAAAATGCCACTCTTTTATTTTTTTGCTCTTCACTTAAATATTGAACAGGCAATGTTCTATAAGCATAATACTTATACTTTTTTAAAGTTGAGTAAATTTTTTTGGCAGACCGACCGAAGAAATTTTTGGCATGTTCTATTGAATTATTAGGGTTTTCTAGAAAGAAATAATTTTTTTTTGATATGAAATTTGAGAAAGAAAAAGATCTCTTCGAAATATAATAAAATGTTTAGTTCTTCGTCTTGATTGGCCACAACTGTCCGACGTTTTCTAACTAAAGTCTTTCTTGTGCGCAATGCTTGTTCCACGTTTTTAAAAGTATTCTTTGCTGGAGTGGGGCGTAAAGGAAACGTGCGATGATATTCCGCCCTTGCGGCATTGGCATTATTATTATTTTTATAATATAAACGAATTATATCGCACTTTTCTTCCTCGCTGTACGGCATTTTTTGACAATTAAAAGCCAACTAACAGTAAATAATAATGGCGTCTGATTCAATTGCTTTTTAATAAATGTCAAATATTCACAATGCAGCGCCTACCATGATATTTTGAATGTGTTATTATTTTGATGTTTAGAGCCCGATATTTCAATAACGCCTTATTTAAACATATTAAACATATATATATTTGAAATCAGAAAATTCGCTCTTTTTAACTGTCAATTCGTATACAGGGTGTTCCATAAGAAAAAAAATGACCATCTGTCAAAATTTGACATTTACGGATGAAAAAAAAATTTTTTGACATGAGATTCAAAAATTTCAAGGAAATCCCTAAAACTTTTGTATTTGATATTTTTTTGTATCTCTTAAAATAACTCTTCTAGGGGGGGGTCAATATATGAGGAAAGACCCGGTACATTGCTTGCCTTATTCACAACAGCACAAAATTGGTAGGGCTTGGAATCATTCACCAGTAAAAAAAAGAAACAGGTATTTGAACCTTAAGAACATCGAATATGTAGCATTTAGAATTTGCTATGCTAAACTATTTATAGAAATAATAGAAATATGAGGTAATAAGATCCTATCAATAACTTATAATATGAATAATATACGAAAAAAAGTGGAGTAATATTTGAGATCAATTTCTTATTTTGAAATAAAATAAAACACATTACATAATTTCTGTTATCTTTAATATTAAATATCTTGGCGTAAACATTCCGCCTACCTAAAATTTTACTTAATCCAAGCTCAGTGGCAAAGGGCACAATTTAACTTGTAACCTTTTAAATAAACTTTGTGAAGTGCGCACAGTTGCAACTCGTGAAATACCATCTCGGTCCACATGAAGCTCAGCAATCCCACCGAATTTCCACGAAAAAGGGGGAGTTAACTCATCTTTAATCAAAAGAAGGAGGCCAATTTTGAATGGGTTCTTTATTAGTCCACCTTTGACTATTCTGTAATGTATTGCGGTAATCAGAATGTTAATTTTTAAAAAACTCTTGATGTAACCTTTGAAGGAGCTGCCACTGACTAAGTCGAATAATGTTAACGTAATGAGATCCGGATCCTGAAGAAAGTGATAGATTCCAGAGTAAGAAAATGACCATCAGTGTCGTTAGGCTCATTACTTACAGGACAAAAAAGGCGAGAATGTAGGATCGCTTCAATTTGACACAAAATTGTTAGAATTCTTCGTATGTAAAAATTTGGTCTCCAATTACGTGAATGAGGTGTAGAAGAGGGATTAAAGACCACTCAATTAATTCTTGAGATGCGTCATTAATAGATTCAACTTTTTAAGAGCACCTAGAAAGTTAGTGCTCTGATCGCTAAAGAGTTTAGGGCAACGACCTCTACGGGCGATTAATCGCTAGCTGCTAGAAATGAGTCCGTATGCAGATACGAAGCTAAGTATATGTGGAGCGCTTTCGCCGCTGCACAAACAAAAAAAATCCTCTGGGAATCTAGAAAGTGATTTTCCTCATCCGGTTTTTGATGAACAGTATAAATAAACACATTTGTGTCCCATTTTAAAAAAGAAAATTTAACAAAACACAATAACAACTATAACACTTAAAAACTACAATAATAACAGTCATAACATGCAAAAGAAATTCAAAAGTTCTATATGCGTATTCAAACCAGAAACATACAATTACGCACTATCCCATTCAAACTACAGATTACAGAACGAGTTTGAGCACGTACTAAACAGCTGGTGTATTTGTGTATATGTGTCCAAGTAGCCTGGGAAAAATAAAATTTTATCTTTTTAATTCCTTAAACTTCTTTTACTCACAATTAAATGTGAATTAAACGATTTTCGTAGAAATACTTTTGTTTGTTTACGCCAATATACTATTTAGTATTCGAATTAGTTGATTTTATTTAAAAATAAGATATTGTTCTTAAATATTACTACTCTTTTTCTATTTTATTGTACATATTATAGGTTATTGATAGGATCTCGTTATTACCTCATACTTTTTTAATTCTATAAATAATTTACTATAGTAAATTCGAAGTTTCATGTATCATTGTATGCGACGTTCTTAAGTTTCAAATACCTGTTTTTTTTCGTGTTTTTTACTGGTGAGCGGTTCCAAACCCTACTAATTTTGTGCAGTCTATGAACATTTTGGCGCCGAATTTGTCTTATTAGTTTTCATCAGATATATAGGAATATATAAGACTTAATTTGTAATTTGTAAATCTTGATTCATAAACGGTATGGATTTTAAAATTTATTTTATTCAAGCAAGTTTTTTGTAGCTGTAACATTGGATTTGTTTACATTGGAACATGTAACAGGTTTCACTCTTTCATTTGTGAAGATTTCTAAACTTCTTCAGCGTTTTTTCTTTATAAACTGCTCATATATTGGAGGCGATTTAAAGCAATTGTTTTTAACTGCGATTTTTTTATATTTGCATAAATTTCCCTATTATAGTTGTTATATATATAAACTGCTTACCGGTGGAAGACTATTTAAAATAATTGTTTTTATCTGCGATTTTTTTTATATTGGCATACATTTATAACTTATAGTTGTTATGCTATATAAAGTTCTCACAGGTTGAAGACTATTTAAATCAATTGTTTTCGACTGCGATTTTTTTTTTATTTTTTGATACTACATACACTGCTCACAGTTTAAAGACTAATCAAAACAATTGTTTTTAATTGCTATTTTTTTAATAATTGCATAACTTTTTTTCTTATAGTAGCTCTATACTACATACACCGCTCACAATGAAGAATATTTAAAATTTATTTTATCTTACTGTGATTTTTTTGTATTTACATTCTTTTTACCCCTTTTTTTTAAAGTCGTCATATGCTCCATACACTGCTCTAGGTTTGAAGGTTATTTCAAACTAATTTATACGAACTTTAACGTTATTATGGCCGATATTAACATTTGCCGCTTGTAGAGAGATTGCTCTCGATAAACTATACTACGTTTACTCATTTCTCAAAAGACCATTAACGAACCGCCTTTTTTGCTAGAAAGGAAAACCTCATTAGCAACATGGCTCTCTCTTGACTCCACTGACACTCTTTTGAAAAAGTGAAAATTTCCACAAAATTAAAAGAATAGTGGCTTTCTGTCTGAGATTCACTAAAAACCTGGTTTCCAAAACAAAGGTTTATCTGACTCTTGTCTCAGAACGAACCCCATAATGGCTTTTTAATATTGCTCAAGTGTGACGGTACAATATTTGCCTTTTTTGTTGAAGATATTGAAAACCTTGAGAAAAATAAACCCTCATCCAAGCCTCCTCGGAAACTAAATTTCGCTGCAGGGTATTCTCGGGGTGGGCGGTAGAGTAATGTTTTCTAGGTTATGTTACGACCAAAAATATCCAGCTCTCTTACTTAGGAACCATCGGTTAACAGAACTTTTAATTGATTGATGTAAACAATGATCTACAAACGGTTCAATTTCTTTTACCTCAAAATTTTTGCAACAAATGCATTAGGTGCTTCGATGTTAGACCTAAATCTGTGTCACCCGTGATGGGACACTTACTCTCCTTTCGAGTTAATCAAGTAATGCCATTGTCAGGGTCGACTATGGCGGAACTTTTTTAATAACACTCTCTAAAACAAGAGGCCATAAATCTCCAAAGGTGAGTTTAAATAAAAATGAATTGTTTTATTCTATTACTTCCATATCTATAAGAGATGGGGAAGTATAGAAAAAAAAATCTTTTTTTTTTCTCTAAATCGTCAAAAATGACTAAAAAACGTGTAAAAACACAATTTCGGCGAAAAAAAAAATGTCTGTCGGTTTGTTCGTATTGTTTTTGAGCAAAAAACGGCTGAGGGGAGGGGGTTGAAACGGGGGGTTAATTGGGAAAAAATTGTGATTTTTGTAAATGACCGCGTGTCCGTTTGTTGGTCTTTGGGTATATAGATTTTAAAAATAATATTTTTTTATTTGATATTTGATTGATACTTCTGTCCGAAGGAAGGGCCTAGGGTGAAAAAAAAGGGGATAAAAATTAAGATGTTGAAAAAATCGACGAATATGTCGTTTTATGGGTTCCCAGAGACTTATATCGCCCAAACAAATCCGATAGAACCGATAGAAAATCAAATATTCTGTCACATTTTTGGTTAAGTTTTGTTAAATCATCTAATATTTCGAATGTTTTATATTTTCTCTAGTTTCCTAGGAATTAATATACGAGCAATATATTTATTTATTCTGAGATAATATGCCTCGATAACGTATTGGTGCAGATTATTTTTACCTAAACAAATAATAACTCGATACATGCCTTGATGCGGATTGTCTATGAACTCTTTCTCAAGGCTACAGCAAGCGATACGCGTATTTCGGTATTCTTTCGTATCTGTATTAGGTTAATTTGTGACTTGGACGTAAATAAATTTATCATTTTTGCAAAATCACAAACATTCGGAATTGAATAAAAATATCTTACTTTAAATTGATTGAAACAAATATTTAAAAAAGCTAAATATCTCAACATGTGGAATACTCTGTTCATGGAATGTTTCGACACATAAGGAATATTATTTAAACAAAAATAATAAATAATATTTTTTATATTATGTATCGAAACATTCCGTGGACAGATTAGTCCACATGTTGAGATATAAAGTTTCTTAAATATTTGTTCAAATCAATAACATCATTTTTTTTTAAAGATCGGTCAGATTTTTTTCTAGAGGTTTTAAATTTACCTGAGCTCAGAAAGATAGGTTGTTAATAAGTACGTATATTTCTAAGACATATTTGTTATAAGCATGAAGTTGATTACTATATTGGTTACTGAGGGTGTTTCACTTCAATTCCAAACGCCAATTTTTCGCAAATTGTGATTATTAAGAGTTAAAATAACCGACGCCGTCATCAGTATACGCTCTAAATTTTATAGTGGTTTCTGAGATATAGCGCTTGTTTTAGTAGAATAATAATTAGTTTAATTAATGTTTTGGTTCAAATTTTTTTAAATAATAAAAAAGCTTAGACCCCTCATACCTTAATTTGAATTAAGGTATGATTTAAGACAAGAGATCAAAGTAGAAAAATATATTGTTACATAAATAAATATGTTGCAAAACCATTCATTGAAATAAAAATATTCTAAGAGATTAGCTATATCTCAAACCAATATCGGTTTGATACAAATAACAAAACAAAAAATTAGATTTAAAATTTAGACTTTTACATCCATTTTCACTAAAGAGATTTAAATTTAGACTTGGCTTGCGATTTTGCACATTATCATTTACTAAAAAAAGAAGAAAGGTCATTGCTTTTTGTTTGCTAACAGAACATAAGACCTTAATACCCGCGACGATAACGCCACTGGAAGGTTTTCTCCGGCTCGAAGGGCTGTTCGGCATTACATTCGGATTTTCCCATCCTAATTCGTTAAAAACCAACCCACTACGTAAAGCCATCATTTTCCGAATCTGTCAGTTCTTGATAATTTAAATTGCGTTGGCGTCGAAACTCCAACTAATTAAACAAGATAAGCTAATCTGTTTAAAAACTATGTAACATTTTTAAACAGTATTTAATTTTTTTTATATTTAATTAAATATGTTAAAAATTCGGCAGATCTATAGAACTATAAAAAAATTGCTACCTATAATGGAATATTTATATATTATATTGTCCAGAAAACGTTTGAGATATCAATTAAACCTCGTAAGGTTTATATGATAACACTCTGTTGTACGTAAAATCTGATATATCTAATTTTGAAATTAAAAAATATGTAATTTACTTAATATAAATGCCGCTTATAATAATTAATTTAGGTAGTGCTATCGTATAGTGATATGTCATGTTATACTTGTAATGATAATTTAATAATCATGCTAAACAAAGCCTATAAGAAGGGGAGAATTGGGAGGTGATAACCTAAAAAGACCCCTTAGAACCCTTATGGAAAACAGGCTTCTGTGAAACTTAATTTTTTATATCATGGAAACTAAAATGTTACTACCCGTTTTAAAAATATAGACCTCCGAACGGCCATTCTTGAGGAAAGCTTAATACTGCAAAAATAGATAAAATATTATTTTTAAACTCATATAGCAACAAGATTTGGTTGCATGACTGTTTTGGCTTTTTTGGGTTCGGTAAAATGTACTTCGTTAGATATTAATCTTCTAGTATCTATAATAGGACAAGTAAATGATGTTTCTTGTTTAAAAATATACTTTTAATGGTTATTTTTGTACACTTTAGTCAGTTAACTTTACTTAATTTGCCTTTTTCTACCAAATAGTTGCTTTCGTTAAAGATGTGTTTCAGATTCATTTAGTGTGCAATTCTTTGATATTTCCTTAGCTGTTATAGATAAAAGAAAATTTTTAAATAGAAAATATATACTTACGATACTAAAAGTGTATTTTGTAAGAATTTTTCATTTATACAGGATATCCCAAAATCACATTGTGTAGCTTCAGGGTTTTTTTTAGTAAATCACCGTATTTATTATGATATATTTATATTTAATGGCTAATTGTATACATCAAAATCTGACTGTTTTGAAGATGGCGAATATCAAACTTGGAGGAAAACGAATTGACAGTTTATCGTAGTACTCGTTCTCTTCTTACTAAAGAATAAAATATCTAGTTGGTATATATATATATATATATATATATATATATATATATATATATATATATATATATATATATATATATGTGAAATTCATTTTGATTTAAGTTGAGCCATTTAGATTTTAGAGAATTTTTATGGGTGAATTGTAATTTTTGCTTTTTGCATTTGTTTAATCCACGAGCCAATCATTATTGGAAAAAATAGGTTTGTCAGATTTTTGATATTTCTCATATATTTGAAGATACGTGTATTTTCTTTAATTTTTGACATTTTTTTATTTATTGGCTAGTAATATTTAAACGAAGAAACAAATTAACCATTTGTTACCATGGTTACATGTTTTATTAATGCCCATATGTACCATATTTACTCAATATAACCTATAAATAATCTTAATCGGGTTGATCCATCTCGTGCATTATCGCACGACATCTTGGTATACTCTCAACCAGGTTATTAATTTGATTTTGGGTAATACTTTACCATTCCTCTTCGATAGCTTCCGCTAATTCGTCGAATGTTTGAGGCGGATTTTCCGTTGATTATATCGAGAGAAGACCAACCATGCTCAATAATGTTGGGCTCTGGAAACTTCGCTGGCCAATCCATGAGCTCAACATTATTTTCCTCCAAAAAATTATTAGTTATAACTGTTCTGTGGGCCCTGGCATTATCGTCAACTAAAATGAAATCTGCGCCTTAATTTTTTACAGAATGACACAACTACGGGTCCAACACATCATTGATGTAACTTTCTGCCCATCACATAAAAATAAGAGTTCAGTTTTTCCATTGAACTTGACTTGTATCTTATATTTGGTTGCCTTCACACCAAAATCCTCCCTTCGGAATAGAACAAGCTGAATCGTGTTTCGTCTGTAAAAAGGCATGTCCTCATTGGTCCAGTGTTCACGCTGCTGAGCCCACTCCAAACGTGTTCTTCTATGTTTAGGCAACAATTTTACACATTTTGCGCGGTATCTAGCCCTAAAATACGTAAGTGACAACTATAAAAGAAAAAATAAAATGAAAAATCAATACCTTAATTTTCGATTTAGGGTTCTTCTAATTGTTCGATCAGAAACGAACACACCAGTTTTCTGTCGAAAGGCAGTATTTAATGTTCGGGACGATCGTGTATGATTTCTTCGTTCATTTTCAA
This sequence comes from Kuschelorhynchus macadamiae, assembly GCA_030620095.1. Lineage (NCBI taxonomy): Eukaryota > Metazoa > Arthropoda > Insecta > Coleoptera > Curculionidae > Kuschelorhynchus > Kuschelorhynchus macadamiae. The sequence continues at coordinate 445,678 of JAUTXW010001890.1, forward strand.
TTCGCAATTACAGATTGACTCACGTTATAAATGTTCGCCACGGCATGTTGGCTTTTCCCCGTTTTTAAAACTTTTTTTTTGAAAAAATTATATTTTTTTTGTTTACATATTGGGTTGTAACTTTTTGTTAGCCGTTGAATCTAGAGTTTTCTTGCTAAAGACCCCTTAAGTCTCTATAAAAAAACAATTTAAAAGTTAAGTGATCCCTACTTTTTTATTTTAAATAGGACCTGTATATTTTATGGACTAGCGTATTGAGCCTAAAATTAGCTTTTCAACCATATATCACAAATTGGTGGTTGGACAACCATTTTTTGAAAATATAATATTAAGCCTGTTTACACGGACCAATTGAGGGTTTTGGAGAGGTAATCCAGAGCGCAACGCCGAAGTTTGAAATGTAGGTTTGTACCTCGTGTAATAAAATTAGTTAACACTCCACACCTGCACATCAGGATTAGGGCATTGGACAGTAGAACTCAACAAACTCTATATGTAAATGCAAAAAGGCTAAAGTTTGGAGTAGCGTGTAGAATTTCCGCCGTGTTGAAAACTCACAGATCAAAGGTTTCTGTAGTTGCCGACGAACTTTCGTATGTTAAAAGGAAACGCGTGCTTTCGATGCAAAATTAAAAACGCATCCAATAGATTGTGCTGGGTTATATAGTTTTTTTCTCAAGACAAAATAGAACCATAAAAAATATAGGTTAAAAAATTATTGCAATATAGATATTGCTATGGACATATGTACCTTTTGAATTTTATGAATTTTTTACATTATCTCGTTTTCAACACATCTTATCAAATCACGCAAACTGCAAAATTGCGAAAAGAATTACACGTTTTCACACATAAATTTAAGGTTTTTCAATCTTCTGGGCTATTTAATTGTGTGTTAGCTCAGGCAATAAATAACAATCCAAGAGTGAAATATTAATTTAGTCAATTAAATTTACAATTAAGTTTGTTATGGCTTTAAAATTTATAGGTCTTTGAAGTAGTAGTTTGCCACCTTATAAGCAAAATAATAATAATAAATATAATAAAAATAATAATAGTGATGTTTCTGCTAATAAAACTTAATTTTTATATATTACAGGTGATTTTTGGAAAAGCGTTTTTTCTTATATTACATTTTGGATTTCTATTTCTCGGTACTTCAAGCCGAGTCAAGTCCTTTGTTAAAAAATGGTACGACTCTACATATCATCAGAAATGAGCTGCACAGGAAACTATATTTCAGCATGCAATAACTTGAACAATAAATTATTACATATCATAACATTTTTTTTTAATTTGGAAAATAAGTAACTCTTTTTTTAAGAGTTAAAAAAAAACAGTGTTTTAAATTAAAATTTTTGACTAATAAGATATACAAAATGGTGAACTATTTCATTTATATCTTAAAGATTTGTGGCTACACTTAAACCCAGAAAATTAATTTTTTATAGACATTTGTAATAGATATACTGAGAGACCTATATAGTAAGAAATTGGTGATCTCCTACTAAATTATCATTAATTAATCAGTTCGAATGCCATTATTTATAAATCATTAAACATGTTTCCAAAAGTTGAGAGATGAAAGTGGAACTATCATTTCCAAGTGTTTCTCTTGGTACCTATGCAAAATCTCCAAAGGATCAATTTTGATTTGTTTGTAACTCCAAAATAATTGTTCTAGATATATGTCTAGCATTTAATGCAGCAATCTCAATATTCTAATTGTAACCAAAAGAATTAGAAGAAAAAGGCATTTTTTTTTATCAACCGTATGGTAATTATGAGTATCTTTGAACATATACAGAGGGTGACAAAAAATATGTATTTTCTTCTATTACACGTAAGAAAAGCTAAAAAATGCCTTTACAACTTCATCTCAGATTTTCTGAAATATATAAACTGGTATTGATTTATATAGATCTTAAAATTAAAATTCGTACTTATCTATAAATGGTCATATTATTTCAGGACAAACAAATTCCAAATACATCAGTTACAAATAGAGTACTTGTTAAAACTTTAAACTTCTTCTTTATTAAACTCTCCGATTAAAAATTATACAGGACATTCCATGTAAACAATCATATTTTGTTGTTGCTGGATATTTATTTATTCTCAACATTGCCGGCTGTGCAAGCTCACTATAAAGAATACTAACAATAATAATATAACAAAGAAACAATTACGAGTAATACTAAATAAAAAACAAGTAATAATTAAATAACAAAGAAATAATATTAATCCAATCAAAATTATTTTTTCTTTTTTAAATTTTATTATAGTTTTATATTTCGTAAGTGTAGTGATAATTTATTATGAATTAAAATACCACTATTAGTTGGGAATTTTATTTACAAAATTGCTTCAAATATAGATTGTATTTATTAAATTTGTTTCCCGTATGTCATGATTAATGTACTGTATGTTTTTTTTCTAAATCTCTATCAAATGATTTATTTTTTATAAGTATTGAATGAATAAAAATGCAATTTTTAACTTATTAATGTGATTAGTATTTAAATAACTATAAAACTACTAAAATATAATAGTTTTTTATTTAGACCATACATAATACCATTCTATTGTTGTCAACTACATATAAGTACTACTTGAAATCTTAAACAGTCACGTACTAACAAAAAATAGTGGAGAGTAAAAATAAATTTTTATTAACATATGTAGTAGATATTAAAGTTAAAATTTAAAACATGTTTAATTCAAAATAAATATTCATATTTAAAAATGTGTTACCTTAATATAGGTACCTCCAAATACCTGCCAGTGCTTTTAAAAACATCATATTTTCTAATGCCTCTAGAATATCTGAAACTACCCAATTTACTGCATAAACATTATATTCCGCCTTAATAATAGATGTAATTCCCAAATAACATCAAAAGCCTAGTTCTAGAGAAGAAGAATATATGAAATAAAATTTACTAAAAATTTCACTGCACTCACTTGTAAACATTAGGTTTAAATTTAGGTTTCCCCAATTATTTGCTAATCTTCTGGATTACAGATACAGAAACATAGTAAGTATTAGGTACAATAATTATCACCAGCTCATGCTAGAACTGACGCTTTATCTTCTTTTTTAAAAGTATTTATGTGTAGTATAAAATAATATATACATATCATTTTATATTTATATGTGATTTTTTAGACAGACCTAAAAGCTGCAGCTGCTTAATTCTTTATCACCCTTCCATTATTTATAGAATAATAAAATACATATATCCCAATAAACAGAAACTACTGAAAAAAAAAGTTTAAGAGTAAACTAAAGTCCAAAACCAGGCCTACTTGACGTTAAAAAATACATGTAATTTTTTATTTAAGAAATGAATGCTAATTCCGAACCTCTGTTTGTTGTTTCGCAAAGTCACATGACTTAGCATTCGATAACTTGCGAATGATAAAGTGCAAAATCGCACCCAAGTCTAATTTGAAAGTTATAGGATTAAAATGATATAAGTAATAAGTGAACAAATAGTTTGTCGTAAATGTCACATTTCAAAATGCAATGGCTTAAATAAAACATATCGGGCCAACTAATTGTCGTGACAATTACAGGGCCGGATTAGCGTTTGAAGAGGCCCTAGGCTAAAAATTACCTAGGGCCCCTAATCAGAACATTTAGAATATTTTATGGTAGAATTTTTTTTTTGATAACGTAAAATTTGTAATAAAACTAGGTAGTTTTTAAAAGTATATAATAATAACTTTATTCAAAACACATCAAAAATCAATAAATATCTAAAAACATTAGCCTAAAACATTTTCGTTAAAAAAAAATATAAATACGTGGTGATATGTACTTAAATAAATGCTCGTTTTCGTGATTTTTGGGTTGCAAAACTTTCAATAATATTTTCGTTTGGAATTTTATTGAGAAGATCGTGTTCTATCGCCAATAAAGAAAGTTGATTAGTTTTTTCATCACCTAATGAATTTCTCTTATGACTTTTTACCCTTTCTAATGTAGAGAATGATCTCTCCCCACTGCAGTTAGTTACTGCCATGGATAAAAATATCCTTAATGCAATATCTACGTTTGGAAAACTACACGTTAATTTCTCTTGTCTTATAAATTTTAACATTTCCCTTGGATTGGTAATTCCCGAATTAATTTCGGAGATAAAATATTTAAAGCAAATACATTCGGCTCCTAAACTTTGATCTAAATCGTTTGGATAGTGCTCCTGGAGTAAATTTGCCTGTATTATAATATTCTCTTCTGAATAATTTTCTAGATATAAAAACCCAAACATATTTGAACCGTTAAGATAAGCAGTTTGTCGACCCCTGAGTTCCGCAAGAATGTTATCGATTATAACATAGAAAGTATTTATGAGCATATTATCTCTACCACTGAATTCAACTTCACCCTCTTTATGTTCGTCAAATTGTAGTTTTCTGTTTTTTTTTCTTTTATTATCGTATTTGTATGTGGAACAGTTTGTAAGTTTTTTGCCACACTCTTCGTAATATGCAAAACGTTCGCGTTGTTGTAAAACATGTTTAATTAATGAATCATACAAATTGACTGCTAAGGAAACATCGAGTTCAGTAGCTTGTAATGATTTACTAACCTTATTAAACTCTGTTAAAATATCGTCCCATAATTTTAACAAAATCCCAACTTCCAATTCTTCGAACCGATTTTTAATTCCTTTTGCTTGAACTTTTGAATTATTTGGTTGTGTAATATCATTTTCGATAACTTCTAATGACTTTTTAAACCCAGAAACTCCTAAAATAATTGCCCTACTAGAATCCGCGCGAGTAGACCATCGAGTAACAGATAATTTTTTTGGAACGAGAGCATTGGGAATTTTATAGAGTTCTTCTGTCATTATTTGCCACCTATGTGTGGAAGCTGAAAAAAAATTATAAATTTCTTCTAAAAACATAAAAAATGAAGTAGCCATATTACAACACTCAGCTGCACATGTTCCTACCAAGTTAAGAGAGTGTGCCGCACAGGGGACAAATACTGCTAGAGGATTCCTTTTTTTAATGAGAGCTTGCAATCCTGAATATTGACCGGACATATTATTGGCGTTATCATAAGACTGGCCCCTACAGTCTTGAATATTTAAGTGTAGCTGGTCTAATATTTTAAGAACTGCAGTTTCCATGTCAACTGCCTTATGGCCAGTATTACTAATAAAGGTAACAAAACGTTCTATAGGAGAGCCATCACATATTACGTATCTAAGAATAAAAGTAAGCTGGTCCGAATGACTAACATCAGGCGTTGAATCCACGCAAATGGAAAAATATTTCGCCGATCTGGCTTCACTACTAATAAAATCACGAACATGCTTTGATACAACTTCAATAAACTCGTTACAAATAGAAGATGATAAATATGAAACATTACCGCGTCCTGGATTTCCATATTTTTGTAAGTGGTTATTCAAAAATGGATCAAATTGAGCTATTAACTCCAAAAGTCCCAAATAATTGCCGTTGTCATTTCTTCCAAACTTCTCTGTTGTGCCTCTGAATGCCATACCTCGACTTGCCAAGAATTTAATTGTAGACAAAACGCGATGGAGAATTTTTATCCAGTAGTTTTTTTCCTCTAAATATTGTTTTTCAATTTCTGTACCTATTTTGCCTAAAGTACTGGAACGAGTTAAAAATATTTTTGTGTTATTTAAATGTTCTTGCGAAGCCTCATGTTTTTCAATTCTAATAATATTTTTCCAATCGTTAAATCCTTTAACAAAAGATTTTTCACGATCCCTATTAAACAACGTACACGGTAAACAGAAAACAGAATTCGTAGACACAGAATATAAGAGCCACTCCCGCCGAACTTCTTCACCATTTCGAAGTTTTGAAAAAAAAATTTTTTTAGATGCGTAACGTGATTGTAAGCCTTCATACACTCTTTTTGAGTTTTCAAAATCAAAGCTGTTTAAGTCCTGTACTATCGGATTTTTTATAATAAAGTTAATGGTGTCTGAGTTAACTGTGATTTTTGCAGGATCGCCAAAATTGCTTGTGTCAAATTCGTCAGTGTCATTCTCATTGTTTTCAATTTTATTAGCGGTAGCCGGAGCGAAGAATCTAAAAAAAATATGCGCTTGCTTTTGTTTTAAAACATAGAATAAATAAAGGATTTCAGAATTTTTTACGAAAAACAAAGAAGCCTATGGTTGGTTTAGAATAGAAAAAATCCTGTATGTTACACATAATAAATTATAAATACCTTCCAAATTTGTTCTTGAAGTTCCTGGTAAATCATCATATGGCAAATGAATAAAATTAGACTTATGTGATTGCTCACTATCAATATGTGGTTTTTTAAAAAAAGTGTTTATTTTTGGAACATTTTCTATAGCTTCCGCGTGCCTTGCAGCCTTTTCTTTAGCTATTTTACGCTTTTTGGCTCCACTTGGATAGTTACTCATTTTAGTCAATGATATACAGATATATACTGTATATAATGTATCACATCACGTATAATTTACACTATGCACTAATCAACTAACTGTGTTTTTTAATACATTTAGTAGTATGTACAAAGTATTACCTTAATATTAAATATGAAATTCGTGTGGATTTTATTAGACCGAAACCGCTAAACGTCTATCATCGTACCACACGGATTGAAATTCTGGGATTCACACGAGTTTTATTTAGTGTTGCCACCACTTCGACAGTCGAGCGCGTCATTCCAGCCAAGAAAATGCGCTAATTTGCAGCTAGAAGCGCTTTCTTTTATTGACAGCATAAAAATAATAGTCCCTATCAGTTTGGCAACGCCGTTGAAGGCTTTCAAATTCAAAGCTATTTTGTTTTTCGATATGATTTAAAAGCAAAACTCAAACTTTGTGGCATTTTTTTTTAGACCACACATAATAATAATAAGCACGGCAGCTTTCCGTCAGGCGAGCAGGGCAATGGGTGGATAATCCCTTTTTCTCTATTATACCTACCAATCTTCCCTTGAGCGCCACTTAATTTTAAGTTTTTTAAATTAAAAAATTAAAGGTAATTAAATGTATTAATTAGTAATTAATTAAAATTAAGAAAAGTTAATTACTGAAAATAGTTGATAGTTAATCCTGAAAATAGAACAGCTTTGTCTGATGCCAACTTCAAGTAACACAACAAGATTCCCAATATAGTAATATTTATTATTGAAACAAATGGCAAAATTGACACTAATGACACATGGATGCACGGCGTGACACTGTTGTCAAGTCGAAAATAGCGATTTTGTTTGTTAAACTTCATTCCTAGTTTTGTTAGTGTGTTCTTTTATCGGATGAAAAGAAAAGAAAACACGAAAGTGAGTTTGAATATGTGAATACTCTTGCTCGTTTTATAGAAATCCGCAATCCGCTATATTATGGGCTACGCGCAATTATGAAAAAAAAGCGCGCTTCTCGGGAGAAAAATTCGCCAATTTCGCGGAAAACGCGCTCTGTTGGCCACACTGATTTTATTTCAGAGAAGAGTACAGAAGCGTTCGTCGGCGTCGGCCGGTCTATCTTAATCGCAATAAAAACTGACATTAGCGGTTCGTGAGGGCCGCCCCGCGGCTAGATTTAGTATAAATAATGATAATTATTTTCGTTATTATTATTATTTTTATTATTTTTATATCATGGTCAACATATATTAAATATGTATTTTTTCAGATTTTCTTTCCCCCATTAATTCAAAATTTTTCAAGGGCCCCTAGGCTATAGCCTACTTAGCCTATTGGATAATCCGGCCCTGGACAATTAGATCGGGTCTTAAGTTTTTAATCGTTTAAGTGAATTCGGGTGTTAATGTTTCTACAACTGCTGGGTTTTCTTGGTATCGCAGAAATAGATTAATTGGAAAAAATCGATTCATCAAAGAAAAATCGATTATTTACAGTAATCCATAATCGATTAATTTAGAGAATCGTCCAGCTTTATTGATACCGGCGTCGATTTTGTTTCAGCTCTTAATTCTTACAATTTACTCAAGCAGTTTCTGTTTATCAAGTTTTGATATCCCCGTTAATGTTTCGAATTTAAGTGAAACACCCTGTATATCTCAGGAATCAGTACAATAATCAACTTTATGAATATAACAAAAATGTCTTAGGAGATGACATATTTCAAAATTGAGTTTTGGTTTTTCTTAACGTAGCAGCGACCATGAGAATATATTTTACCTCTGCAAATAAACGCTTTTTACCAAATTTTGATATCTCCGTTAATTCCCGAGAGGACAGCTTTTGTAGTTTTAAGTGAAACCCCCATAAGTTTGTTACTTGTTTTTTTTTCACTTTGACACCTTCTTTACCTGCAGATTAACTTGCCCCGTTATTCTCATCTTAGCTAATTCTACTAATTTAGAATCTTAACGTTATAACGTTTTCTAGGTTTTTCGGGACAACTTAAATAAAATAGCTATTCTTAACAAATACGAAAAGGGTACAGCAAGATACGGAATTACCCGTTTTGCAGACTTAACTGAAAAAGAATTTGCTCAAAGCCATGGTTATCGACCCGATTTACAAAATGAAAATGAATTGCCATTTAACTATGCAAAAACTCCCCAGGTTGAATTGCCTATTGAATTTGACTGGCGTAAAAAAGGTAAGAAATTACTACAAAAATTAATAATAAAGCAAACAGTAATTATATTCCTTATCAAAGTATCAGGTATTGTTGTAAATATGTTATGGTAACTTCGCTCCAAATAGTTTTAAAAATCTAATATAGAAGTAGCAGCACATGGATTTAGCACAGTGTAAGGAAAAAAAACAGTTCCTTACCCATTATATCATTAGGCGGAGCTTAGTGCCATACTACATAATATTCTCTTATATAGTTGAGATTATATTTAAAAAATGTAATATATTAAAATCACATGAATATAGATTTTCTAATAGCAATAATAATAGTGATATTAATAAAAAGGTAAATATTAATAATAAAAATAAAATAATGCAGGTACAACAAAATACGACAAGATATCCAATAATATACAAGACAACAAAATTATCACGAACAACAGGAAAAATAACGTAACATACAAATAATAAAAAGTGAAGGAATTACAGTAGCAAAAAAAAATACAGATTTACTCATTGCCGAAAAGTTAACAATGCATTTAAAGATCTTGCTAATAGCACACACGAACAGAAGCAGTATCACATCTATAACATTTGGGGCCTTAGGCCCGTTCGAGATTACGGGCCCCTGTGGCCCCTATCCCCTAAAAGCATTGCAGTCAGTGCCGGATTAACTATTTTCGCCCAAACGTATTTACGGGCCGTAAGCTTCTGGGAAAAAGTGACGACAAACAAATGTCTCTCTCCTTCAGTATAATAATATATAAAAATTACTTACCATATGGATAAAATGAAACAAGGTCTGGGCCTCAGGGGCCTAATGGGTAATGCGGCCCTGCTTCATATATATATATATATATATATATATATATATATATATATATATATATATATATATATAGATATATAGATATATATATATATATATATATATATATATAATATATATATATATATATATATATATATATATATATATATATATATATATATATATATATATATATATATATATATATATATATATATATATATACATATATATATATATATATATATATATATATATATATATATATATATATATATATATATATATATATATATATATATATATATATATATATATATATATATATATATATATATATATATATATATATATATATATATATATATATATATATATATATATATATATATATATATATATATATATATATATATATATATATATATATATATATATATATATATATATATATATATATATATATATATATATATATATATATATTTTTTTTTTAACAACAAATTTCTTGGGATGAGGTTCATACAAGGAATAAAACAAACTTATTTCATATCCTTGTTTTTTTTATAAATTCAAAAGTTTCGGCTATTTTTTAGCCTTTATCAATTATCTTGTGTACCCTAAAAAAAGAATATAAACATGAAATAAGTGGTAAGAATCATAGACTAACATTATATGAAATATGATATTATTAACCACAAAGTGAAAATATACAATTTTTGTTTATTACTTACCTAAGGCAGAAACCATTTCAAGTCAAATTTACAACACTTTGAGTAAAAAAATATAAAACGCAATACATGCTTAGACACAAACAGACAATAACATTATACCCTTCATATAGATTAAAATTAATTTTGTAGAATGATCATTACTTCCAAGACCAAAATTCGATGATCTTGACAGAAACATTAATATTAGGAAGGGCAAAGAGTTGGGTGAAGGAATAGAAACTTATTAGTTGTTATATATAAAATTTTGCAACACCCTCGTGGTTTAATGAATAGCGCCTCAGACCAGGCTAGAGGGGTCCAAGGTTTCATTCCTGGAGTCCTCACTTTTTTTTTATTTTTACAGTATATTGTAAATTTTACTTAGGTTTCGAATATCTGCTTTTGAGTTGATAGAATTTGAGTTCTTTTTTATAAAAATCATTTCTAAAACTTCCCATTTTTCTTTATGTTTTTCCGTTTTTAATACGCGAGTTTCTTTGTAATTAAATTTATGATTATTTATATAAATAATAATAAATAAATAAATAAATGCTTTATTGTCAAAAAAAATTTTACAATTTTGTGGACAAAGCTGTTGTAAAAAAATAGTTTACAAACATCAAAATTAGCAAACAAAACAAAACAAAAACACATCATAAATATTATAGAAAAATAATATTTAAATCAAGAATTTAGAATATTAATATTATAGAATCCTAAAAGAAGTACATTAGAAATGTACTTTGTCAGTCGTACTATGTTATAAACATTTTCATAAATATAATGTAAAAAAAATAAAAAAGCAAAGTAAAAAATAAAAAATTACGAAACAATTAAAAAAATACATATACAAAATTCGGTAAAAATGGTTGGTAATGGCAACTATCACACTAGGGGTTCATAAGGATAAAATTATGTGTTGTAAAACTCGTTCACGGTGTAGAAGGCACTTTCCAGTAAGAATGATTTCAAAGCCTTGCGAAATGAAGTCAGAGATATTATGGATTTGATGTTAAATGGCAGGTGATTATGCATTTTTTTTGCATTGTAGATTACTGATCTTTTAATTAACTCTGAGTGTGGGGTTGGAAGATAGAGATCGTGCTCAGTATTTCTGAGAGGGTAGTTGTGAGAAGGTCTCTCTAATAGAGCAGGTGCGTGCTTACGAATTAAGCAAACCGATTCCAAAATGAATAAGCAAGGAAGGGTTAGTATTTTATATCTTTTAAAGAAATCTCGGCAGTGAGTTCTACTGTTAAGTCTCAGTAGGTAACGAACAGCTCTTTTTTGTAGTATAAAAATTCGATCAAATTGAGTCGCACAACATGTACCCCAGAATGGAATAGCATATCTGAGGTGCGACTCAACAAGAGCAAAATAAACAGTTCTAGAGGTAGAAAAGCTAAGCTCCTCGGAAACAGATCTTAACGCAAAGCAAGCAGAACCTAACTTCCTTGATAAAGCGTCGATATGTGGATCCCATTTTAAAGAATCATCTACAAGAAGCCCTAGAAATTTTACAGAGTTTACGACATCAATAGTGGTGCCATTAAGGTCAAAAGGTTGCAGCGTGTTTTTATAAGACAAGACTTTCGTTTTAGAGATGTTCAAACATAGGAGATTAGAATCGCACCAGGATTTAATGGTGATTAGGTCATTAGATACAATCCTATGTAGGTCCGTGACATCTGGGTGGCTCCACGTAAAGCTGGTATCGTCCGCAAAGAGACATATTTTTCCACTAATGTTTAAATTAGCCATGTCGTTTATGAACAGAAGAAACAAGATAGGGCCTAGTACCGAGCCTTGAGGCACTCCATATTCCATTGGCCTACAAGAAGACATCCTGTTGTCAACTTTCACAACTTGATTTCTGTTGCTAAGATATGACTTAAACCAATTGAGAGGAGCCCCTCTAAATCCATAGTACTGCAGCTTGTTAGTTAATATATTATGATTCACACAATCGAAAGCTTTGGAAAAATCACAGAAAATTGTTGCCGTAGCGTGATGGTTGTTTAGGCTGGAGTAAACTCTATTAAGAAGGGAAAACATGGCATCGCTTGTGCATTTGTTACTTAAAAATCCAAATTGATGTTTTGTAAGTATTTCATATCTAGACAGAAATGATAAAAGCCTTTTTTTAACCAGTCTTTCGATGATCTTAGATAGCGTAGGGAGAAGTGCAATTGGGCGATAGTTCGAAGCTTCTTCTGAAACACCTCCTTTGTGAAGAGGTATGATTATTGCAGTTTTAAGGCAGCTTGGAAAGACATATTTATCAAAGCAGTCAGATGCTCTAGTGTGCACTCCGGCAGACTTGAATACATTTTTAAAGTAAGCCCATCAGTTCCCGAGGAAGATTTATTTTTGATATCATTAATTGTACTACGAAGTTCTGATAAAACTACTGGTGAAAAGAAGAAACTGTGCAGGTTTACCCTATGATTAGAGAGATATGAAATTGGGTCATTAGATTGAGATACGGATTTAGTCAAATCTTTGGCTACATTTACAAAATAATTATTTAGGTCCTCAGGAGAGGTAAGGATAGTGCTGGATAAAGGAGTTTTGTTTCTTAAATCATTTACGATAGACCAGGTTTCTTTAGCTACATTTTTGGCGTTAGAAAGTCTATTATTGTAATAAATATCTTTGGCGGCTTTAATAGTCTTATGATAAATTTTTCTGTATGATTTTACATAATTATGAAAAAAGGCACTGTCCGAAAATTTCTTTAAATGAGATAGTGACCGCATGTTCTTAGAAGATATACGTAAACCTTTAGTGGACCAGGGTTTACTTCTTTTATTTTTGATAGGCCTAAGAGGAAAAGATTCAGAAGCTATATTAGTTAGAGTTTTTATAAAACGAGAAAATTCAGTGTCGACATCATAAGTGTGAGAGTCCCAGTCAGTTATTTGACATAGGTGTTTGAAATTAATGAAATTTCTAACCGAAAAAATACGGCCTACTTGTCTAGAGGAATTTTTGGCTTTGGATGTAATTGAAAATTTTGTGAAAATTGCTTCATGATCGGAGAAACCTGGACTTAAGACATTACATTCGACGGAGCTAGGATCGAAAGAAGACACAACGTAATCTATAGTACTGGCACTTGTCTTAGTAATTCTGGTTGGTGAGTTGACGTGCATGGCAATTCCTAATGACTCAAAGATGGACTGAAGACATTCCTGAGCAGCACACACACTGGAAAAGTCAATATTGAAATCGCCACATAAGATTAATTTGCTTTTTACAGGAAGGGACTCGAGCAAACTTAGAAGGTTATGGCAGAATAATTGCACATCAGCATCAGGTGTTCTATAAATACAAATAATATAAAGGTCATAAGTATTGTGATAAACGATAGAAAATTCAAATATTTTTTCAGATAATAAATGATTATACTTTGATATCTCGGAAAAATCGTTGTTTGAAGACATTATCATGGTGCCTCCATGAGTTAAATTAGTTCTATTAAATCTGGCAATTGTGGTATAGTTTTTAATAAAAACAGGGTGATTGATATTTAGCCAGTGCTCAGTGATGGCAATGACTTCTGGAAAATTTAGCTCTTCTAACAAAAGATATAATTCGTCTGTTTTATGTCTTAAGGACTGAATATTAAGAAAAAAAAGATTAAAATTACTATTGGTCAATTTTTTAGAGGGTGCTAGATCCTCTTTTCGCGTCATATTGACTAAAAATTTTTACTTTTTGATGGTGAACCACTAGAATAATATTTACCAGTACTTTCACGAATTTTTTGGAGCCGTAAAATTTTTTCCGAGGAGTAGAAAGATCTATACGCTGCAAGGTCTGAGTCCACTTCAGATGAACCAATCCCATAGGCATCGTGGAAGCGATAATACAGCTTGCGCAGGGAGTCCTTGTCACTGGGAAGGCCTTCCGAAGCTAGCAATAATTTAATGCTAGTACTTGTATGCCCCTCAAAATACACACTAGATGGCTGGTCGTGTAGATAAGCAAGAAATAGCCTTAAGGTCTTTAGTAAGGAAGGATCCCTTAATCTGGCTAATATATAGCGACCATTTGCTTTATCTGAATCTTGGGACAGCCGCACTCTTGGTGGAGTCATTGGATCAAACTGCAAAAAATCATCTTTCCTTGCAGTTTTCTCCATGCTTAATTTAGAGCCCTCCAGTGCCAATGACCTACAAGCTGCTATGGCCTCCCTGTCAGAGCCAATTATGACTGACTTATCCTCTTCAGGCACAAATGTCATTGGTGATTCCAATAATTGAGGCTTTGGTGGAGACAGCCCCCGGCTCTTTGGGATATCTATATTGACATCTTGATGACTAGAAGATGAGACATTATGGGCTGTGGAAGTGGGCGGCGTTTGGATAAGGGTTGGTGAAACTGAATCATTGGTAGGATCAATTATGGTACCAGGTGGCCACAGACTAGCGTTCTTAAGCTGAATTAAGTGATCTTTATTTTGCACCCCAATTTTAAAATCGGAGTGCAAAGTGTCTGCATTCTTAAGCATAGGAAAACACCGCACAAAATTCGTGGTTCCTAATTTTTCTTTGATGTAGTGTACAAGCTGATTTGATTTATACGTGGACGGAATTTTGGATACCACTACATAATGCCATTTCTCTATAATGGGTGTTTTGTTGGGCTGGAAGGAAACAGCTTTTTTTGGAGACTTATTGACAGGCATTTGGACATCTGTTGTATCGGTTTGGGTTGATATTGCGGTGGTGTATATCTTCTTTATTGATTGTTGTTTAGGCTTATCAGCAAGCTTCTCCAGGGTAAGTGCCATTTGTTTTACACTATGCCTCAGCTCAGCCATCTCTTTAGTCAACTGCTCCTTCGATGAATCATGCACCTGGACTTTGACAGATTCATTTTGAGATTCCATTAAAATAGATGATAGATTGAAAGTATCCTGCCTAATTTCTTTAATGGATTTAAATAAGGATTCTTGTATACTGTCAGATATTCCAGAATGGAGGCTGTGAATATCCTCAATTTTTTCTAGCAGTATCTTCCATTTGGAGTCATGATTGAGTAAGATGTCGTAAATTTCGCCAATGATCGGAAGGATGTCGTTGTTTTTCTTTAAGCAGGAACCCAGGGCTTCGAGATATTCTGAAGAGATTTGAGTCTTTTGGAGATCTGATATTTTATCATGCAAATATTTCAGAGTTGGAGAGTCGCAAACAGTGCAAAAAAATCTTATGTTGTTGAATTTTTGTTTGTAGAGCACTTTTGTCGTGGATTTATCCAGTCCTGTACAGACCATACAAAAATCTCTTCGGCACTCCCCACTACAGCGAATTCTGTAACAGTCTCTTTCCGAAACGATTTTTTGGCAAGAATCGCACTTAAATTCAGCCATTTTATAAATAAATAAAAAATTAAAATTTTCAAAGGAACAAAAAAAAGTGAAAATTAAAAAAAAGATGTAGATAAATTTTATGTAAATATTATGTAAATATTTCCAGTTGATAAATCAAAATCTTTAAATGTCACGCACAAACAATATTTAACTTATAACCGGATCCGGGTAAACAAGGTCAAGTTTAGTTTATAGCAAACGACGAACTGATGATCGGATCAAAGCACACATTTTGGGCTTCGTGTTTTGTCAAAGCGGTTTCATTTTTCTTGTTGTACTTGTGGCCGTTTATTCTGTTTTCGAGATATTGACTTGATTGACCAATATATACGCTATTGCAATTTGTACAAGGGATTTCATAAATTGTGTGTGATTTTTTATTTTTCGGGGATTTTGCTTTAAGTTTACTATAGTTAGTTTGAAGTAAATTGTTTGCTTTATGACTGATTGACAACGGACAAAGGTTAAACCATTTGAGATACGCTAATGATATAGTCATAAACGAACTCAAAGAAAAATAAGCAGAAGTGTGACTAAAACAGAAAGAAATTACAACAGTAATAAAAAAATGCAGAGAGACCAGAGTATATAATATTAACAAGATGGCGTCGAATGAAGATGTGCAATCAACTGCTGATCATAAAAAGTGCAAATGCTGCAAATCGGGAATCGAAAAAAGTGCCGTGAAGTGCTTAAAATGTGCTACGTGTTACCATCAATCCTGTGCACTAAGGATCACAGGTCTACAAGTAGTTAGTGGAAGTAAATCCGTAATTATGTGTGCCGGCTGCTCGAAAGAAGCGCGGGAAGATGAACTAAAATCTATCACAGAAAAGGATGCTAAAATAGCTAACTTACGAGAAAGAATTGCCGCAAGTTACTCGCAGAAGTCTACAAAAGGATGGAAGCCATGGAAAAATCACTTCTCCAAAGATTATCATCATTGGAAAAAAATGTGAACATAAACAATAACAAACCTTTAGAAAAACCAGTGTCTCCAAATCTGCTGGGCGGATCTATAACGGCAACCAATCGTACACACGAGCTACTCGAATCTGCGCAAAGCACGAAAGCGACAACAAACTACGCCACTGTTGCGACCGACAAATCCATACCGAAAATACAGATCAATAACGATTATCAGGAACACGACGCTCATGCCGCGACTGCTGAACCCGAGATATTTTATATGCAGAAGAAGAGAGGATGGAACCGCAACCTCGCTTCATCAGAATCTGATAAAGATAAAAATAAACAGATGTTAGAAAATAGACAGAAAAATTGGAATGATGTTCTTAAACGAAAAAAAGCACAAAGAAAAACTGGATCTAATGATGATTTTGGGGATTTCGAGGCAGGAAAAATACCAATCAAAAATAATAAAATTTCGTTGTTCATAACAAAGGTAAAAGACACCACAACTGAAGATGTAGTTAAAAGTTACATTTCTAAGAAAGGTAACTCAAATATAGATAATATTGAAGTAAAACAATGCCAGGCAAAGAGTGAAAATTCCAGATTTAAATCTTTTATGGTTGGCGTACGTCCCGATTTAAAAGACGTGGTCTATGGTGAGTCTTTTTGGCCTGCAGGAGTGGATTTTCAACGTTTTGACTTTTCTTTGGGGCGCAATTTTTTAGAAAAACGTTTAGGCGGCTAAATGATGTCGCTGAGACTACAGGGGAAGTTAAGCGCGAAACCTTTTCTGCTTCCATGATAGTTTTTCATTTAAACGTAAGAAGTATAAACAATAAAATTCTACCAATATCAGTTATGTTAGCAATAGTACAATCAGACATATTTTTGGTGTCTGAACATTGGCTTCAGAATCAAGATATCACTAAGGTTCATTTTGAAAGTTTCAAGTTTGTCA
Organism: Kuschelorhynchus macadamiae; assembly: GCA_030620095.1. NCBI lineage: Eukaryota > Metazoa > Arthropoda > Insecta > Coleoptera > Curculionidae > Kuschelorhynchus > Kuschelorhynchus macadamiae. The sequence continues at coordinate 463,033 of JAUTXW010001890.1, forward strand.
CTCACTCGTCAAGGATTGTAACCAGGGGAGGAACTGCTATTTTCGCAAAAACAACAATTAATATTAATGCTGTCAGTACAAAAATTTTACCAGTTGAAGGACATTGTGAGTTCTGTGTGGCGGAGGTGAAACATAGCGGCTTTTATGTAGTTGTAAGTTTATACAGACCGCCTAATGGACATTTTGATATCTTTTTTTCTGTAATATCAGCCTTAATGGAAGAAATATATAAAGTTAATGTGCATATTATTATTGGGGGTGACTTTAACATCAGTTTTGCTATAGCAAATAATACTAATGCGGATCGCCTTTTAAATTTGATGTCGAATTATGGGCTGTTGCCAACTGTTTCAGGTGTCACAAGATCTGGGACTGGTTCGGATAGTCAAATAGACAATATATTTACCAATATTCACCACGAAGAAGTCTCATTCAAGTCCTATCCCAATGACATATCCGATCACCATGGACAGATACTTGCGATACCCATTAAAAAGAGTGTGCCCGTTAATTTTAATTTTACGCAGAAAAGATTTTTTTCAGATGAAAATATACAACAATTTAGATCAGTTCTACAGAATGAATCCTGGATAGATATCTATAATATTCAGGGAGTCAACAGTAAGTATACTACATTTAAGCAACTTATCTATTACTATTTCAATATGGCCTTTCCAGTGTGCTCAAATAGACTAAAACCAAAAAATTGGGTAAGTAAAGAAATAAAAAATTATGCAAGTTATATAAAAGATTTATATGTCAGTTACAAATTTACAAATTCTCAGGAGGATTTAACGTTCTATAAATCAGAAAGGAAATGTTATAGAAAGTTTTTGTCTGATTACAATAAGTCTGTCAATGATAGTAAAATAATAAACTCAAAAAACAAAAACAAAACAATATGGAACATTCTTAATGTGGAAACTAACAAAGAATCTAATCTGCAGGACATAACTATTAAGTCACAAAATGATAATTTGATTGAGGATCCCGTAGAATTAGCTAATGCTTTTCTTAAGCAGTTTACCCCATCAGTGCCGACTTATGGAGTTCCCGAGTATATGCCAAATCGTACTTTTCCTACCATGTTTCTTCATCCTGTGGATGAGAATGAGGTTTATAAAATCATCTGTAATCTTCCCAATAAATATTCGTCAGGGCTGGATGAGATACCTGTAAATGTATTAATGTCTGTGGGTAAATTTGTTTGTGTGCCACTGAGTCATATCATTAATGAAAGCTTTTTAATAGGTACCTTTCCGAGTGGCCTGAAGAAAGCAAAAATTGTTCCCATATACAAGAAAGGTGATAGACAGGACTGTGCAAACTATAGGCCTATATCTCTGCTATCTGCAGTGTCAAAGGTCTTTGAGAAAGCAATATATACCCGAATAATAAACTTCTTCTTAAAATATAGACACAATATATTAAATAAACAGCAATTTGGATTTAGACAATCGTGCTCCACAGAGCATGCAATTTTTAATACCTTGAAATTTATCTATGAAAATTTAGATAGAAAGCAGCAGGTGGCCGGTCTTTATTTTGACTTGTCAAAGGCCTTTGACACTCTCAATCATGCTCGATTGATTCGCAAATGTCACAGTTATGGACTGAGGGGCATGTGTGGAAGCTTGTTGGAGTCATTTCTGGAAAATAGAGCTAATGAGGTGGGTATTATTAAGGGTGGAAAACAGTATTTTTCTGAACAGACGTCTAGCACACAGGGAGTGCCGCAGGGTTCAATCCTCCAGAAGGGCATAATGTGTAAGTATGCTGATGACCCTTTGGTGATAATTGCTGGCGAGTCCAAATTCGAATTGTCTCTGGAATGCAGTCAAGTGGCAAGCGATATGTCACAGTGGTGTCACGGCAACTTCCTACAGCTAAACATGGATAAAACAGGCATAATAAATTTTTCGAAATCTGAGGCTGACCAAACATCGCTTCTGGTAAGGCTGAATCATAGATCGAGTCCTACAGTTGACTTTGTTAAGTTTTTGGGAGTGGGTTTGGACTCTTGCTTGAACTGGGAAACCCACATAAGGGAGCTACAGAAAAGGCTGAACAGTGCATGTGCCGTCATAAGGAGGCTGAGACATTGCATATCTCTGTACTGTATGCGTGCATACTATTTTGGGTATATTCAATCTGTTATGAGCTATGGTATTGCTTTCTGGGGATCCTCAAGGGAAGCAACACAGGTTTTTAAAACACAAAAAAGAATAATAAGATGTATTTTAGGACTTGGTTATAGGGATTCCTGTAGACAACATTTTTCTAATCTGAACATCGTGACTGTTCCATTTTTGTATTTTGTGTCTTTGGTAATGCTGATTAGACGTAACCCTAATGATTTCCAACATAACTTTGAAAATTATGGTGCTGATATACGCATAACCACACGAAACAGAAATGAGTTGGCGATTCCTGCCCATGTCTCGACTTTTTATGAGAAAGGCTCTTATTACATGGCTATAAAGGCCTATCGATCGCTACCCAATGATATTAAGTCCATACAAGATCTCCATTATTTTAAAAAATCAGTTATAACTTACGCCAAAGAAAAATGTTTCTATTCTTTCAATTTTACCTAGGTCTGTTCTTAAAAGGGGTGTTTTTATTGTTTTATATGTATACATGTGCTGTTATAATTTTTATTATCACCTTAAATTATAATTACATGCAACTATGCCTAATATTTATTGTATTATGCTTATTTATCTATAGGATCTATGTTATTGTAATGTATACTCTCCCCTGACGTTGCTTTGTCACCCATTTGTAATTTTGTTGGCAATAAAGAAGATTATTATTATTATTATTATTATTATTATTATAATGTTGGAAGATAAGACATTGGAATATGATGAAGACCATATAACAGCCAAGATACAGAAAAGAATAACACTGGCATGAACAACTTTTGGGAAAGAAAGAAAAGTTGCTCGCCAACAAATAAATTACTCAAAAAATGCGAAGGAAGGTATATGACCATTTTTGCCGTTGTTAACTTATGCATTGTTTTATTCCTTTTATGAACATCATTCCAAGAAATTTGTTTTTCAAAAATATATATATAAAAAAAAAAAAAAGTATATATATATATATATATATATATATATATATATATATATATACATACATATATATATATTTATATATATATATATATATATATATATATATATATATTGATATATACGATATATACGATATATTGATAAATATATATATATATATATATATATATATATATATATATATATATATATATATATATATATATTACAAGGCAGACTATTCATTTTAATAATTTTAATTTTGTAAATCGGCAACGTAACAGAAGGAGTGTTTTCACGGTTTTGGTCAATTAAGAAATCATGGTTCTTGGAATTAGACCGTGTCAAATTGGAATTACTATCCGACGTTTCGCCTTCGATTCAGGGATCTTTACTCTAGGAGATCTGAACACTGAATGAGCTCGAAGAGATTCAGGCGGGCTTTTATACCCGACTTGTGCTCGCCGAACCCTGACCCTGTGTTAAAATCCGTTTCCAGGAAACAGGACGCTCAATATCAACTAGACTTAAGGAACATAAACGATGTATTAAAAAGAAACAAATTGTTCAATCTGATGTAGCTGAACGTCAGCATAACACTGGCCATATTATTAATGTAAAGGAAACCAAGGTTCTAGCATCGGTTCCGGGTTTTTATAAACGAAAAATTAAAGAATCTATTGAAATATTTAAACATACAAAAAATTTCAATAGAGATACGGGTTACGGTCTACATTACACGTGGAAGCCGATCTTAACACAGGGTCACGTTTCGGTGAGCACAAGTCTGGTATAAAAGCCCGCCTGAATCTCTTCGAGCTCATTCAGTGCTCAGATCTCGTAGAGTAAAGATCCCTGAAGATGCCTCGTGCAATCGAAGGCGAAACGTCGGATAGTAATTCCAATTTGACACAGTCTAATCCTTGATTTCTTAGGTGTGTCTAAAGAGAGAGTAAGAACTACGATTCCATTGAAATACTCGTCTTTGGTGAATCAAAAGTTTTGTACAAATGGATGTAAAACAGAAGAGTTATAAAACTACCAGTAAGGTTTATCGATAACTAACAATTAGATTTTTGTAGCTGTGTACACATTTTATTTTAGAAAACTCCGGAATTTGAAAAACCACGTGTGGATATTAATTCGTTAGAAATTGATCAAATGAGATTAAAATTACGTTATTAGTGAATTGAATTGTGCTTACCTACAATGTGAAAATCTAGCATGACCCAGACCCCAGACAGCATGTACTTTAGCTTCTAGTTAAGGGTTAATACATATTTATATCATGGGAGTATTAAAAAAAATCCTTGGTTCAGGAAGCACCTCTGAAGTGGAAATATAGTCGAAATATATTTTTCAGGATTTGTGAAATCTCCATTACAACTATGATAAATTAGTAATACATATTTTCTCATACATATTGCGTTCCTTTGCAGAGTTTCTTTGAAATCGTAGCTTTATTAGTAAAGAAATCTTAATGGCATGTGGCGCTCATTATTTAAATGGCTATCATCGTAATTTTATAATTTACCAAAACATTCCTTAATTTTTTAATTAGTATTAACAGGATTATTAGAGATACGAACAACAAAGAGAAATAAAATTCTAGTAGATAAAAAAAATGTCCTTATACCGTATTTACTGAAAGCAAAACATTACTTACCGAAAAAGGGCGCCACCTAAGAAGGCGAGGGGGGTGACTGACTCGTACCCCGAATTATCGGCGCCTTGTATATATAGATAGATAGATAGGTAGATGTAACATTCTTTTTTTGTTAAGGAGCGGTTACTGGAGTGAAAAATCAGGGATTATGTGGCAGCTGTTGGGCATTTAGTGTCACTGGTAACATTGAGGGACAATATGCTATTAAAAATAGAAAACTGCTGGAATTCTCCGAACAGGAATTACTTGATTGCGACAAAGTCGATGAAGGATGTAATGGCGGTTTAATGGACAACGCTTATAGGTAAGTTTATTTTTATACTGGGAATAAAAGTCCTTATAATATTGATTTGATATTGCCTTTAAATTTTAAATTTGGATAACAAACATGTTTTGAGTTAGAAATAAAAAAATATATATTTTGATTATCATTCTAAATCCAAAAAAAACGTAACATAAACAAGGTCTTACAAACTCCTGTTCTCCTGATACTTTTCAAATATACCCTGTACTGCCAAAGCAGTCAAAATCAGATGACCACATTTTTGCCATATGTTTGAAGGATACAACTTTACTTTTTGCCTTGGTTTGTAATGGAAGTGAATAAAATTTAGTAATGATTCAAGAGAACACAAAATATAGACTTCCTAATTCTTCACACGCAATGTGAATCAATATTTGCATTTTATGACGAAACTCGAACCGACAGATATTCGTTGAAAATTTAAACAGGTCTATCTAGGTGTGTACTTTGATACATTTTTACAATTGTTTTTACAGATTATAATAAAAAATAAATTAAAAAAGCTTTAATAAATTATTATTCATTGATTTACTATTTAAAATATCTCGAATTTTACTATTAATCAAGTTTACATAAAAACATTTTCAGGTTCTCACTTAGTAGAAATATTCTAGAATTTTGTAAACCATGTTATTATGACAAGATCAAATACTAGGAATTTGATTCTACCAAAAACTCTGTCTCTCGCAGATGCTATATTGCTCCTAAGATTGTTAATTTGCTTCCTGTTCACTTCAGGAACAAACCTTTTAAAAAATTTTAAATTTAAGTTAAATAAATAAATAAATATATATATATATATATATATATATATATATATATATGTGCTACTAAATGACTATGTACTGAACTAAATTGGGTCAGACTTCACTATTCCTAATAAAAGGAAAAATTCATAGCGAGGGAAGTTCCGGGTAAAGGAAATTTAGCGATTTATGTAAGTACACACATACACATATTAAATAAAATAAAAGGCAAAATGAAGCCATTTTTAATATATTTCTGTAAATATATATAGAATATATATATATATATATATATATATATATATATATATATATATAGACTGATTATTTTGTCATGTCTAAAAGATCTAAAAGAAATTAAACTAAAAACAACAATTACAAAACAAAAAAAAACTTACCATCAACAACAAAATATCCAATGGGCATTTATTGCAAAACATGTATATCACGTGCACATACATATAACACGTACACCGATTGTTTATATATATTATGCATATTAAATAAACGACACAACGTGAAAAATAAAAAATAGACTGGGACTTTCACATAAAAGACATCTGAATATTAATGTCAAATGGCTACTATATTGCAAAGAGTTAGAGAAAATATTTAAGCATAGTTTGGACTGTTTGGAAAAGTTATTTGAAGTTGTAGTTAAACGAAAATCTAGGCAGGAAAATCGAGCTGCGAAATGGCTTGATAAAGTAGTTCAAATCTAAGGTATTAACAATTGAGAGGACGTCGCCACGGTATACCACAAGAATGGCTAAAAATTGCTATCGCCGTTTATCCAGTTGTATTTATCGACGTTACGTGACAAGCAAATTTAAACTCTTTAAATAGTCAACGACATAACATCAGTCACAATCACAAGGTATAAGAGATGTTTAGTATTGCAAATATAAGGGAAATATCCATTCGAAATACTTGAACATTTAAAGTGCACCAAGTGTCATTTGTTGAGTTACGAGGCAACGAATGTACCGTCAGTTATTAGGGTACGTAGAAAGAATGCACTGTCATCTATTGAGTTATAAAGTTACAAATATATAGCCAATCAAGTCTAAGAAAATATCCGGACGAGCCTTCAATAATCATGGTTTATTCATGAGGTTATGTGGATTCTGGCTGTGTCGAAATAACTATTAGGAAGTCAGATGCTGACAGAATTTCTTTACCTAATGGGTCAACTTCTGTTTGGTTACGCGTTTTCGTAGATGGAATATTGTATTTAAATTCTATAGTTTTGATACACTTAGTTGTAACCCATTTCGTTAGGTTTAGAAAGTTTCAAATCACGTAGTCATATTGAGATTTTCAATCATGAAATGTCAGGTAATATCTACATAGAGTTAGAACAAAGGAAACTATCAGGAAAACGTCGTGCTATATTATGATGTGTAATAACGTTAAATAAAACTAATTTAGAACCTGTTTTAAGTGTATGCAATCAAAACGACTGTTACGAAAAGTCCAAAATTGTTTCATGAGGGAGTACTTGTTACGAAGAAGTCGATACACCATCTATATCACTTATTAGAACCTTATTAAGGACCAATTAAATCCTAGTCTGAGCAAATCAGAATCAAATGATATTTTGCAGTTACTTAATGAATTTGGAGATTGTTTGTTTTATTAGTAAGAAAATGGGAGCCGCGCATGTGTATATATTATTGTACTTTTAGCGAAAATGCTTTAAAAATAGATACTTACCGAAGATTAACGACTTTCTGGACTCTCAAAAGGCGTAAATTATTTACAAGCTTAGATCTGATTTTAAGCAACTACTGATTTCAATAGGCGGCGAATTTATACCGAAAATGATATTTGTTACTCCTGACGAATATTACGGATTCTTAAAAAAAATACTGTTTGAACATGTGAACGCACCTGCTATCTTCCAGCAACTATTAATCAGATATTGGTACTACATCGTTATGCATTTTTTTGATGGCATGTTTTTACGAAGGAATGGAAAAGTTGAAATGCATCTTGAAAATATTTCGAGTAGCAGAATTAACTTAGGCTAAGTGTTATTTTGTCAGGAACATATTAAATAACTAGGTTACGAGATCTCAAGCTAAGGCATCAAAAATAAAATTAACGCTGTTTCCGACTTTGCAAAACCAGAAGATATCCATGACATCCGAAGATTTTTGAGTTTGACCAAACATTTTGTGCAATTCATAAAGGGTTTTGGTTCTGTGGCATGACCGATATGAATACTAACACGAAAAGAATGCAGCTGTTGGGAGCACAGTTAACAAGACACTTTTGAAATCTTCAAAATAAAATTCGTAAAAGGGCCTATATATTTATGGTTTACTATAGAAACTCGAAAGACTATGACGGAAGTAAAATAGGTTAGGGAACTGTTTTATTTCAAACACAAGAATAGAACACTTAAAGTCTATAAAATATTTCAGTCACGCAACTACCTGGGAAAAACAAAATCACTCTCATGAACTAGAAACGCCTGCTGCATTAAAGGGCTTCGGCATATACTTGCTAAGAAACAAATTTAAAGTAGTTATGGATTACGATTCGTTAGGTCAAACACTGATGGAGAGACCTTAATCCCCTAAATATTTTCAACAGAAATCCAGCCGAAGAAATGAACGTTACGAATATAGATTCTTTTACAGAAAATTGGCGTTAGGAATATTACTGAATTTAATCGACTGTATCTACTTTTAACCCAAAGCTTGATGAACGCCCTCACTAAATTTGTTTATTTGAAAACTCTACGGTAAATTCCGTCACTAGAAAGACACCTTACGAGGTATTCTTTGGATACCGCCCTTGAGGAATGAGTGACTCATTTTCGAGGTCACGTGCGATTAACGGCAAGACTTAGAAGTGTTACGAGGGGAAACTGATCCAGGATCATCAGGTAACATCAGTCACGATGTACATATATGCATGTATGTGGGTGTGTGTATGTATGTATCTGTTTGTGTATGTATGTATATAAGTATATGCATGTGTGTATATTTGTGTATGTGTGTGTTTGTTTGTATGTATATAAGTATATGTATGTGTGTATGTATATAGCTACGTTTATCACTTAAAAAATAACACAAGTGGTTCAAATATGTTGAATGATGCATTATGATACTTAAGTAATGACGGCTGAATTGTTCACGTAGGATGAACATTACGTCACATTGCTTCACATAGCAAAGGTTACATAGGTAAAGTTGCAAAAGCATGCTATATATGTCTAGTTACGAGGGTCCAAGCGATAAAGGACTGTTACGAGTGTCTAAACGCTGCAGGACTGCTTATACTGCTTATACTCTTCTGAAGAGATGAAGTTCTTGTTACGAGAGATACAAGGGACCGATTATTAAAACGAAAGTATTGATAACGACCTATACGAGTTAGGTGTATATGTCTAATTACAAGGATCCACGTGCTGTAGGACTGTTACGAGGGTCCAAAGGATGCAGGACTGCTTATACGAGCAAATGCCCTTCTGATGAGATGAACTTCATGTTACCAGAGAGACAAGGGACCGATTATTAAAACGAAAGTATTGATAACGATCTATACGAGTTAGGTATATATGTCTAGTTACGAGAATCCAAGCGATGTAGGACTGTTACGAGGGTCCAAACAGTGTATACGATCATATGTTCCTCTGATGAGATGAAGTTCTTATTACGATATTTTCGCTGAGCGAGACTAGGAACGACGAGGATGAAAAAAATAATTATATGAATATAATTGTTTTCTTTATCCTTGTGTAGTATATACGGTTTTAATAATTTTCTTGTGTTTCTTTTTATTTCAGTTTAGTCCTGTTTCACGAGGACGTGAAGTGATATCAGGTTAGCCGACTGTAACGTAATTCCAAGACGGCACCTTCAGTCTATCCTGATAATTCGAAGAGATATAATTGGTACGGTGACGCATCTCATTGTTGACGAAGTTACGTAAGCGAGGGTCGAGGAACAATCCTTTGGAGAGGGCAGTCTCTTGATAATATTGTTCGATATCGGTTTCGGCCCATATTATGTTTTTACAGCAATTTACGATTTGCAGTATTTAATATAGTTTATGTTGATACTTTCGTGTTTCAATAATTAAGATAGTTTACACAATATAATAGCCATTTGACATTAATATTCGTATGTCGTTTATGTGAACGCCAGAGTCTATTTTTTATTTTTCGCGCTGTGTTGTTTATTTAATATGCATAATATATATGAAATATCTGTTTACGTGTTATATGTATGTGCACGTGATATACATGTTTTGCAATAAATACCCACTGGATTTTTTGTTGTTGATGGTAAGTTTTGTTTTTGCTTTGTAATTGTTGTGTTGTCCTGACAATATATATATATATATATATATATATATATATATATATAGATCTAAGAAAATATATATATATATATATATATATATATATATATATATATCTAGACACAACAATTACAAAACAAAAACAAAACTTACCATCAATAACAAAAAATCCAATGGGTATTTATTGCAAAACATGTATATGTCGTGCACATACATATAACACGTAAACAGATTTTTCATATATATTATGCATATTAAATAAACAACATAGCGTGAGAAATAAAAAATAGACTGCGGCTTTCACATAAACGACATAGAAATATTGATGTCAAATGGCTACTATATTGTGTAAGCTATCTTAATTATTGAAACACATAACATAAACTATATTAAATACTGCAAGTCGTAAATGCTGTAAATACATAATATGGGCTGAAACCGATATCGAACAATGCTATCAGGAGACTACCCTCTCCAAAGGTTTGTCCTTTCCTCGACCCTTGGTTACGTAACTTCGTCAAAAATGAAATGCGTCACCGTACCAATCATCTCTTAGAATTATCAGGATAGATTGAAGGTACTTTCTTGGAATTACGTTACAGTCGGCTAACCTGATATCACTTCACGTCCTCGTGAAACAGGACTAAACTGAAATAAAAAGAAACACAAGAAAATTAATAAAACCGTATATACTACACGAGGATAAAGAAAACGACTATATTCATATAATTATTTTTTTCATCCTCGTCGTTCCTAGTCTCGCTCAGCGAAAATATCGTAACAAGAACTTCATCTCATCAGAGGGACATATGATAGTATACACCGTTTGGACCCTCGTAACAGTCCTACATCGCTTGGATTCTAGTAACTAGACATATATACCTAACTCGAATAGATAGTTATCAATACTTTCGTTTTAATAATCGGTCCCTTGTCTTTCTGGTAACATGAAGTTCATCTCATCAGAAGGCTTGTTGCTCATATAAGCAGTCCTGCACCGTTTAGACCCTCGTAACAGTCCTACATCGCTTGGATCCTTGTAACTAGACATATATACCTAACTCGTATAGGTCGTTATCAATGCTTTCGTTTTAATAATCGGTCAATTGTCTCTCTCGTAACAAGAACTTCGTCTCATCAGAAGGGCATATGCTCGTATAAACAGTCCTGCAGCGTTTGGACACTAGTAACAGTCCTTCATCGCTTGGACCCTCGTAACAAGACCTATATAGCATACATTTGCAACTTTACCACCGTAACCTTTGCTATGTGAAGCAATGTGACGTAATGTTCATCCTACGTGAACAATTCAGCCGTCATTACTTAAGTACCATAATGCATCGTTCAACATATTTGAACCACTTAACGATTTTTAAGTGAGAAACGTAGCGATATACATACACACATACATATACTTATATACAAACACACAAATATACGCACATACACAAATATACACAAATATACATACATACACAAATATACACACATAAACAAATATACACCCATACACAAATATACACACATACACAAATATACACACATACACAAATATACACACATACACAAATATACACACATATACAAATATACACACATACACAAATATACACACATACACAAATATACACAAATATACACAAATATACACACATATACACACATACTCAAATATACACAAATATACACACATACACACATATACACACATACACACATATACACACATATAAACACAGCATACACACACACACACATGCATATATGTACATCGTGACTGATGTTACCATTAATACGTGACAGCGTAACACAATTTTGTAATTGCTATCGATCCTGGATCAGTTTCGCCTCGTAACACTTCTAAGTCTTGAATACCTCGTAAGGTGTCTTTCTAGTGACGGAATTTACCGTAGAGTTAATTCCCCACTGCCCACTTTTACTGTTTTCAAATAAACAAATTTAATGAGGGCGTTCATTAAGCTTTGGGTTAAAAGTAGATACAGTAGATTAAATTCAGTAATATTCCTAACGCCAATCTTCTGTAAAAGAATCTATATTCGTAACGTTCATTTCTTCGGCTGGATTTCTGTTGAAAGTATTTCCGGGATTAAGGTCTCTCCGTCAGTGTTTTACCTAACGAATCGTAATTCATAACTACTTTAAATTTGTTTCTTAGCAAGTATATGCTGAAGCCCTTTAATGCAGCAGGCGTTTCTAGTACATGAGAGTGATTTTGTTTTTCCCAGGTAGTTGCGTGACTGAAATATTGTATAGACTTTAAGTGTTCTATTCTTGTGTTTAAAGTAAAACAGTTTTACTTCCGTCACAGTCTTTGCGTTTCTATTGTCAACCATAAATATATAGGCCCTTATACGAATTTAATTTTGAAGGTCTCAAAAGTCTCTTGCTAACTGTGCTCCCAACAGCTGCATTCTTTTCGTGTTAGTATCCATATCGGTCTTGCTAAAGAACCAAAACCCTTTATGAATTGTACAAAATGTTTGGATAAACTCGGAAATCTTCGGATATCATGGATATCTTCTGGTTTTGCAAAGTCGGAAACAGCGTTATTTTTATTTTTGATGCCTCAGCTTGAGATCTCGTAACCTAGTTATTTAATATGTTCCTGGCAAAATAGCACTTAGCCTCAGAGTTAATTCTGCTACTCGAAATATTTTCAACACGTATTTCAACTTTTCCATTCCTTCGTCAAAATATGCCATCAAAAAAATGCATAACGATGTAGTCCCAATATCTGATTCATGGTTGCTGGAAGATAGCAGGTGCGTTCACATGTTCAGACAGTTTTTTTTTTGGGAATCCGTAAAATTCATCAGGAGTAACAAATATCATTTTCGGTATAAATTTGGCGTTTATAGAAATCAGTCCAGAAAGTCGTTAATCTTCGGTAATACCTATCTATTTTTATAATATATACAAATGCGCGTCTTCCGTTTTCTTACTAATAAAGCCAACAATCTCCAAATCCATTAAGTAACTGCAAAATATCATTTGATTCGGATTTGCTCAGACTAGGATTTAATTGGTCTTTAATTAATATCGCCAATTGTAAGATGTACGAAAGTCGTAACTTCGGCGCTATATATATATATATATATATATATATATATATATATATATATATATGGGAGCGCGCATTATATATATATATATATATATATATATATATATAAATATATATATATATAGTAAAAAAAGGTTTGCCCAATATGCAATTTTGTATTAGGCCTCCCGGCACGTCACAGGACTTGATAATTTTAATAGGTAAGACTAAATTAGCTCCTTATCACATAAACTAATGCTGCCAATTCTCAACAAAATCAAGTAAAAGGTATTTAAGATAAAAACCGGTTTAAAAAAAATTAAATTATCTAAAAACGTCACTTCGTACAAAAAACTTTAAATCACTTATTTGATATTTTTACGCTCTCTAATTCGGCTATCCTAGAATGATTTCCAATTTTTTTTTGTTTTACCTACCTGTTTTTGCGTGTTTCTTGCATAACTTGTATATTATATGGCAATTTTTTTGGTAACTAAACTTATTTATTTAATAATCAAAACTGTAGAACAACTTTTTTTGCTAAAATCAATAATTTATTATAATATAGAACTATAATATACTAAAAAAAAATTTTTTTTTGGGATGACCGCTAAAGCAGATGAAATTTGGCCAACCGTAGACACGTGTTTCTGACTTAAGAGCCATACGTTATCTTTAGGACAGCGCGCAAACAAGGATCAGTTTAGACACGAGAACTCATTAATAATAATCATTATTTTCTTTAGTTAGTTCACGTTTGCCTTGGGGAAATTTACAGTATTTCCCAGAATAGTCTTATTTTTTTAAAATTATTCTTTATATAATCAAAATTTTGTCGTTGAAACATGCTTAAAAATGACACTGCCGTAGTTTCCTTAAAACGCATTTTAAACCAAACTAAGACAAAACGATTCCGAAGAAAAAAAAATCGTGTCTAAGCGAAACGTCTGCAACCCAAAATTTAAAATTATTTTCCCTCCGTAAACTAGAGCCACCGCAGGTTCGGTATGGCTCATACCACTTGCTCTACATATAATATTTTCCTACAGTGAATAAGTGAAATTATTGCTCTTGGAAGTAACCTATGACGAGCAGATGAAGTGATTAAATTGATAATCAAATTTTAACTTCTCCGAAGTTTAAAAGAAAATGATGTTATAATATTGTACAATACAAATAAATAAGTAAAAACTGATTTTTGTATGTAACTTGTAATTTATAAATACCTCATATTTTTTAAGCAAGCAAAATAAGCTACTTTTTTACATATATTTCGTTGTACGTCACAAAACAAGGGTTTTTAATTCTTCACCAAGGAATGCTTTTTTGTAGTTTATTGTTGGTCGGGAAGTCACTGCTATAATTTGGTAGTTGGAAGTTAGGTTCCAGGTTTATCTTACAAGGGAACTTTACAACCACTTCAGGTACATAACAGCAATATTGAATACGTAGAGTCGCACAGAGGGGCCACTCTAGGTAAAACTCACCAAAAACTCTAAAATCAAAATTTAGGTAACTGAGAAAAATAACCACCGTAGACTTATGCCTATAAATCCTTCTTTCCAAATCACATTAGCCTTGGATTGTCAGTGTGATAAAACAAATGATAAAGCTTGTCAAAAATAGCTTCAAGACGCGTTTATGGTTTTAATTTTTCAAGTGCAATAATTATTGATTTTTTCGGGCTACTCTTTGTGCTATAATAATTGAATTTACTTTGATAATAGTCATGCAAAATAATCGGCAAGGTAAGTGGATCATTATTGTATAAAACATTTTTATTGCTGTATTTTACTGTTGTTCCAAGGAGGCATTTCCATGAGTTCTTCAAAAATTAACAAATTTATTCAAACATAGGATTTGTCTTAGACAAAAAGTAGCAAATTCTGCCGTATTCAGTGTGGATTTTGGCATAGTTTTTTTCGTAAACATTTTTACTTAAAGTGCTATTGCGCTTAGCTGCTAGTTTTTGCTTATAGTGCCGTAATTTAGGCAGGCGCAGGAGGGTGATATTTTCGTAACCCTATTACTAGAACTGGCAGTCGGCCAACTTTTTTTAATTTTTTTGTTTCTTGTTTTGTTATCTTATGTGTGATCCTAAAATGTAAAAATCATATAATTATCAAAACAATTAATTACATATTCGGCTATAATATGCAGCCTATGAAAACCTTAATTAAATCGGAATTTATGGACATGTTGGTCTTTTCCCGTCTTTTTTTATTAGGATTTACTTTCGACACACTTGTAAAAACTGTTTTTGCAAGTGTGCCGAAAGTGAAATAGGTAATATTTTTGTATTAATAAAATTGCTATAAATTTTTTTGTTGTTTTAGATTATTTGAACTTAGAAATTAGTCGAAGAGATCTGTGGGAAAAGATTAAAGAATGTCCTTCAAAAAAACAAAACCGACAATGCACATATCTTAAAGAATACATAAGAAATTTAACGAATTGCCCAACTGGTAAGTTTCGGATTATTTCAAACCAAATTTCAAAATTTATGTTTGACTTGAAAGCAAAATGGCAAAAAGCTTGCAGAGTTACGTCAGTTTTTGCTGAAACCAATAAAACCTGGCTAGATACCAAAGTGGTCTTTACCGACTTTACACGCGCATTAGATCAATCTAAAATTGGCCGCCCTTTGACAGATTTTTCAGTTAGTTGCGAAAGTAGTAAGCGTCAGAAAACTGCTGATCTGCGCAAGGAGAATACGGTCGAGGTTATCTGTTATGCGGCTCAAATGGAACTTAGAAAATCTGGTAACGTGCAAGCCTCCAAACTATTACAAGAAATTTCCAAGAATCCTGCGAGAGCTACTGAATATATAAGTGCTTTAAATAAAAGTATGTCTGCAGATAGTAAAACACAATTGCCACCAGAAGAGGCACTTTCAGTTTTGGTGGAAGCGAACTTATCTCGTAATCAATATAATATAATTAGAGAAAAGGACAAAGCCAGATTTCCCTCATATAAAGTTGTGTAGAAGTTGAACTTCAATCCCTAGTTCAGCACACCACCAAGATAATATTGTTATTACAAAAAGAAGTTCTGGGTAGATTTGATCGCCAAATACTAAAGAAGTTAGTGTTGATATGCAAATGGGGTTTTGATGGCTCCTCTGGACAACAAAATTATAAACAAAAATTTGAAAATAACTACGATACGGATTCAAGTGCATTTGTAACATGGCTGGTTCCTATAAAACTAGTATGTGGAAACCCCAAATCCGAAGACCCGAAACACGTTATTTGGCAAAATCCCTGTCCGTCTTCTCCGCGATATTGCCGCCCTATCCGGATTCAGTTTACTCGGGAAACCACAGAAACATCAAAACAGAAGCAAAACTTTATTGAAAACCAGATAGAAAGTCTTCAGGAAACAACAATTGAAATTAGTAACATAACTATATGTGTTAAATATATCTTTATTTTAGCCATGATTGATGGTAAAATAAGAAATGCACTAACAAATAACAAAAGTACGCAAAAATGTTACATTTGTTCTTCAGGACAAAAAGATTTTAATAACATTCAATTAATGATTTCAAAACCTTGCGATGTCTCTTTATACCGTTTTGCCATTCCCGTCTTGCACTCTCGTATCCGGTTTTTTGAGTATATTTTGCACCTTTCGTATAAACTACCAGTAAAATGTTGGCAAGTTAGAAACGCTACTGATAAGGAAAAAGTTTTTGAAAATAAAAAAAGAATTCAACAAGAATTTAAACAGGAATTAGGATTAATAATTGATCAACCAAAACCGGGATACGGGAGTAGTAATGACGGAAATACGGCAAGACGTTTTTTTGAGAACGCGGAAGTTTCCTCTAATATAACACATCTTGATTTAGAGGTTTTTAGAAGGTTAGGTGTTATTTTGGAAGTAATTACCAGTTATCATAACATTAATGCGGATTTATTCAAATTGTATTGTCTGGAAACAGCAGAATTACTCGTAGATAAATATCCTTGGTGTTATATGACGCCAACAGTTCATTTAATTTTAATTCACGGTGCAGAAATTATTCGTTCCGTTCTTCTTCCAGTTGGTCAGCTCTCAGAAGAGGCTGCAGAAAGTAGAAACAAGGATTTTAAAAAATATCGAGAAAGATTCGCTAGAAAAATTGCTCGAGAGAAAACTAATGAAGATGTTTTCAAGAGGCTTCTTCTCTCTTCAGATCCTTTCGTTACTGGTAACAGAAAAACTTTAAAATTAAAAAGAAAGAATTTTTCTAGCGAAACTTTATCCATGCTTCTACCACCCGATGTTAATGACCAAATTAGTCATGTTTCTGATAGTGATAGCTCTTCGGATTGTAATTTTGATTAAATATTAGTTTTAAATAATTTTTGTTCGAATAAGTTATAGATCTTAGTTTATTGCCTTTATTTTCAGTTAATACATTATCAAACCAAAGATCAAACCACCGACACATTATTATGAAAGCGTTTTATTATTTTTTTTAATATTAAATTAGTATTTTGATAATGTTTATAGCAAAAGAAAATAGTAGTATTTTCTTTGGTTTGAAGTGTGTCCTGTAGCAAAATATTCCGTTGTGTTTTATTTGTTCTATGTTGCCACTCTTCAATTTAATTTATCTCCAACAAATGTAACCTCAAGCAGGGATAATTTTGTAATAAAAGATAGAAATTAATATCTCTCCTAATACCTACTTTGCTGTTTTACTATTTGAATTTCCCACACATTTTTCAGGAATAGCCTGATGTACTTTTAAAAGGTGTCAATTATAATGAGACACCCTGTATAGTGTGAATAATATCTCTGGTGATATTGGTTTGTTACATTTACACTTTAAACACATTCCTGAATGCAAAAGTATAAGCTTTAATGTTTTCCAGAATTGTTGGTATGTTTTGATACTTTTGGCCCCACTGTGAGTCGGTTAAATTCCTGGGTTTAAATATAAATAATAACCTAAAATGGTCTATTCATATTGACACCTTAACTAAAAAACTTTCTACCGCCTGCTTCGCCATTCGATCAGTTTCAAAAGAACTAGACGTTCCTTCTGCCAGACTTACTTATTTCTCTTTATTTGAATCCCACCTCCGCTATGGCCTTCCCTTTTGGGGCTGTTGTACCACCGAGCAATTTCGTAGTATTTTTATGCTTCAAAAGAGAGCCATTCGTTATTTGTTTGATCTAAATAATAGAGCTCACTGCCAATACTATTTCAAAAAACATGAAATATTAACACTTCCTGCATTATTTATTTTGGAAACGGTATGTTTGCTGAGAAAACATATAAACACCCTCCCAGAAAGGCCACAACATGTATACCCTACCAGAAACTCTAGGCATGATATATATCTTCCCATTCCTTCCTCAGAATTAATAAAAAAATTAATTATTTACAACGCCATAAAACTTTACAACAATCTGCCAGTACATTTAAAATCTATCCCTATACTTGCACAATTTCGAAAAAACACCAAAGCATACCTCATTGAGAGACCATTTTACACCGAGTAAGTCTCTTTAAATTGTCACTAAATTCGCTTGTTTACTTAAATCTTTTGTGAGTCATGTCCTAACTCGTAGCATAGAATTTTGAAAATCATCATATAGAGAAAAGAACTGTCGAACATTCACTTAAAACTTAATTATTTTTGTTAGGTATTGGATTAAAAACAAAATTTAATTCTTTTTTGTATACTACATTCTACACTAGTTCATTATACCTTCTGTTTACCATCACAATTATTTGTATAACTATAATAACATAGAGTTTAAGGTCGCATAGTTGCAATTTTGATTTCAATGTCATCGAAATTATTCACATCGTACATGTGTGTTTGTTTACTTTTATAAGGTTATTAGGATTCATTAACTGTTTTGCGGCAATGTTATGTTATATTCTAACGTGTGTTTTACGATTTGGTAAATTGATAATTTACATTTTTAAAAAGCATTGACCTATCGAAATTCTTTTCGATTAATGTTTTGATATGTCTTATTTTAGGTATATTTTGCTTTGTCCATAAAATTGTAAAATTTTTCTGCGGCAATAAAGCATACTTTTGTTTGTTTGTTGTTTGTTCCACGTCATGCACCAAGTTTTGCGAAGAATAAATAAAATTTTCTGAGAAATTACAAATAAAATTTTTTTCCTTACCAATCAAACTTAATGAACCATGCTGTATACCGGGAGTATAATGTCTATATACTGTCTTTATTGGATTGACGCCGACCTCATGAAGTCAAATTTTTCACATGGAATAAAATATTATTTATTATATTTTAAAAATAAAAAAGCACCAAGCTTTTTTATTTTTCTGTAATAATTTTTCATCATTTTTTAGTTCTATTTATAAATAGTTTTGATATAAAAGCTAGATCTATAGTTTTCAAGATTTAAACCTAGGTTAAAATTTTGGACCTCCTTAATAAAATAAAGAAATAGCTACTGGATTCATTGTATATAAAATTTTGGCCAGCGTGACGGTACGTGAACGCTATCTATGCGTATTTATAGAATAATCCGCAAATACACATTGTCAAAAATTAAAATAATTAGTAAAATAGAACTTCCAATCCCGAAAACCAAATGAAACACTGTATTTTTATAATATTCTCTTTTCTCCTTAGCCTCCCCTATACCTCGTTATCACTTCCACTTATTTTCAATTTACATAAAGATATATAATAACTGAAATAACCTAAAAAAATAGCGTGTGGTAAAATTAGTTTTTATAAACAAAATTTCAAGGCAATATATTAAAGCATTTTTAATTACTCACGAAATAGAATTTATATTCTATATATATTTATAGAAATATATTCAAAATGGCTTCATTTTGCCTTTTATTTTGTTTAATATGTGTATGTGTGTACTTACATAAATCGGTAAATTTCCTTTACCCGGAACTTCCCTCGTTATGAATCTTTCCTTTTATTAGGAATAGTGAAGTCTGACCCAATTTAGTTCAGTACATAGTCATTTAGTAACACACACACACACACACAGATATATATATATATATATATATATATATATATATATATATATATACTATCCTTTCAAATATTTTTATTGGGCGCCATTTTGTTCCATGATATGGATTCCTGCCAATATTTTACTGGTGTCTACTTATGACGTATTTTTGGGCATAATTTGAAATACATTTAATAGGTAGTTTTTACACTGACACACACCGCTATCTGACGTGCTTCATGATGAATTCGTACCAGTTTATCCCTATATCAAATTTAATTTTTGTACAAAATTTAAACTCGATTGAATAAGATTTTTTTACATTAATTAAAAAAAATATATATATTTGGCCGCCATTTTGTTCTGCCATCTTGAATTCCACAAGTTTACCAGTTTATCTCTATATCACACTTATTGCTTGCACAAGATTTGAGATTAATCTAATGAGTGTTTTTTTCAGGCCGATTTTTTAAATGTTTTCATTTTGTTTTCCTATCTTAGATTCATACCAAAATTTCAATCGGTTCATTGAGGAAATTGGATAATTAGTTTTTTAGTAAGAATTATTTTACCGTTTCACTAGGCCGCCATCTTGTTCGGGCATATTGGATTTTTACAAAAATATTATCAGGTCATGGCCATATGACCCTTAGTTTTTGACTCTAAAATTTTAAGCTATGCTACGAACTGAGAGACAGACCAACCGACAGATAGAGCGACGGAACTGATAAAACATAATTTTTGGCATCTAGGAATATATATAAAACCTTAGAGGGTGATTTTTTTACGATTACAAATATTTTATTTGGCCGCCTGCGCCGTTTTGTTCGGCCATCTTGAATTGGTACCAAAGTTTATGGCACACAATCTGAAATCAGTCTATTAAGTAGTTTTTCATGCCGAATTTATAAATATTTTATCAAACCGCCATTTTGTTCAGCCATCTTGGATTCGTATCAAGATTGTACTACAAAAAATTAAGTAATATATCTACATATTACTTAATTTTTGTGCAAAATTTGAGATAAATTGAATAAGTAGTTTTATTGTAATAATTTTTTTAACGTTTTACGAGGCCGCCATTTTGACCTGATCCTGAAACGTAAAGATCTTAAAAAATCTCGGATGGTGATGTTTTCGCGATATAATACTTACATTTACATATTTTAAAATAAGATTTTCATTTTAGTACAAATAGAATGTCTGGTATACAAAAAAGTATTTTATAGCTTTAGTCTTTATAAATAAATTTATTATAATTTACAGGTATCTTTTATTCAAATTTTAGAGATTGTTAGAAATTTGGCAGTATAGATTTTTGAACAAGAATTATTTCGTGTAGTTTGTCCAAAACCTCTTCACTGCTGTTCTATATTTTACTCACAGCGTATCGGTGAAACCCTTCTAAACATGTCGCTTTCTTAGGGGTTTCGCGCGCTTGGAGATAATATAGGGATCTTAGACCTTAAGTCATCAGCACAGTGAACAGCGTCAAGCTTAACACAAAAAAAAACACATCATACTTACCAAGAGAACATAAATAACCGGAATTCATCCAGAAAGTCTATATTATTACATTTATTCTTTTAATATGCCAACCTTTCGAAATAATTAATTTTTTCTTCAGGGCTTCATAAATTACATACTTTTCAGAAACTTTAAGTTTTTAAAAGTTAAGAGGTTCTTCTACAAATTAATATTTATAGATAATTTTGAATAAATTTCCAAAATTATAAAAAGTTTATTAAAATGTCTAAAATTTTAACATTATTTCACAAATAGACAATTTAAAACCAATTGTTTTTCTATCAAGTAATGGAGGATATAAGGAAGGAAGGAAATTATAAAAAGGGTATGTTTAAAAATTAGACAATTTGTTATAATAGTATATGGAAATATTTATAATTTTATTAACAATTATTTCTCTAAATTTAAAACATACGAATAAATGGAACTTAAGATTTCTTGATCGATTTTTTGTTCTTGTCAACTTTTCTTTATGTATTTCAGTCATTTTTAAAAACAACCTTCTGTTATCGTTATGTTTACAGTATAACAATTTTGTTTCGTTAAAATTACATGTGTGTCTCGTGTCTATAATATGTTTTGAAAGAGCACAAGACCGTTTATTAAGTCTTGCGTCACTTTTGTGTAATGCAATTCTCTTACTTGATCTTTGTTTTATTTGACCAATGCATTTTTATCATAATTAGAACACGGAATAGAATAAAACGCAAAATAAAAAATGCCCAACGTAATATTAAAACAATTGGTATTTTGTATATTAAAATATAAAGATCATGTTTCGAACCAAGATAATTGTGTTTATCACATTCTTTGTTCTAAATTAAAAACATCCTTTTCATTCTTTTATTTATTGTAAATATTTGTTTAACTTATTAACTCAAAAATAACTTACTATACAAGGGTATAAATAACATATAACTTACATTAAGAATATGCCAAATGTTTCTTTGAATCCTGGCTTGTATATCATTCCAGATAATTTCCATAATTTTAGGGTTATTGAGAAACTTGGCGGTCTTGAAACAGAATCTGAATATCCATACGAAGGAGATGATGAAACCTGCAAATTCAATGTGAACAAAGTCGAAGTGAGACTGACAGGAGCTGTAAACATTAGTCATAACGAAACAGATATGGCCAAGTGGTTGGTACAAAACGGTCCAATTTCAATTGCTATTAATGCCAATGCCATGCAGTTCTACTTTGGTGGAGTTTCCCATCCCTGGAAATATTTGTGCGATCCTAAAAATCTGGATCATGGTGTCTTAATTGTGGGATACGGAGTACACCGTAAGTGGATTTTAAACGTAGCTTTAAACTTTCTCCGTTTACTTAAATAAATTATAAGGTTAATATTAAAATTATAAATCTCTGAACCACTGATCCGTGAAGGCAAATTAATTAACTCATTTTGAAATCTCATTCCTTGGCCAAGGAGAGTTCGATTTAGATCCCGCTATTGATTTTACAAGGAGTGAAGGTTCTGTATAATATGGCAGTAAAGGTAAAAATCATGATAGTATACATTTTTAGAGAAAAATAGGTAACTTATGTAAATCTAATATAGGAGTAAGTGATGATCGGTTTTGCAACTTTGATCCTCCGGACGTGGTTTTCATCTCGATAGACCTGTCGTGAGAATGTATACGCTGACGTGAGTAAGTTCGGATCGTCGATGGCGAAATAGATAATCGTTGCAGCGAAAAGCTGCATAAATCCAGCAAATGCACTTAAAAGTACGTCGCGATGTGCGTTCGCTTGCCGCGTACAAGGCTACGTGAGCAATAAATAGCAACTGAAATAGTCGGTCGGAGAGTTCTCCGATGGTGAATATATGCGTCGACTACACTACCAAAAATAATAACGTTTATACATTAAAAAAAAAACATTTATATAAACTAAAAAAAGATGTTTTTATAACCCAAGAGAGAACATAAATAACTATATAAAAATAGAAATATAAAAAAAAATGTAGTGCTTAGCTCCCTGGGTTTCCACAGGTAAAGGGCATAGCTTCACCAGTGGTGGAGTGGGAGTGCTAACGTTAAAAAAAAACCAGGAGTTAGCGTATTTATATCTTCAGCGTCAGCACTTAAATGATTAAAAGTCGCGAATTCAAAATTGATTAAATAGATCATAAGAGGGTACAAAATTCTTCATATCTCAGAACTTGCTGACCCATGACGGGATTTAAATGTGTTTTAAAATTATTTTAACTATCCGAGAATTTGCGGTATCAGATAAAACCAGGGCCGTTACATCCTACAGGGTTGGATCCAAATTTTGCCGGTAGTAAACCCCGGGAGGCCTCATCGGCAGAGTTGTCAGAAGAGCACGCACCTGGTGCCAAAAAGGAAGCAAAATATGTTCCTGAATATAGGAGACACGATTATTGCGATAATTATTTACAACAAAAGATATCACTTTTGTCAGTAAATCAGCGGCGCATAATCCGAGAGGTGGAAGCAACTTTGGTTTTAGAACAAAGAAATTTGGTAAAAATAGTATTATTTTTCACTCCTCGTATTTAAATAACTGCGGCGTAACCTATCTCGGAGGCATCGCAAAAGTGAGGTGAAGCTCATACGAATAGTCAAAATTTTCAAAAATGTGTCTGGAAGACATTGAGGCTGCTTAAAATTGGCATCAACATACCGAAAAGTAAACCGCTGAGGAAATCTAGTGTAGCAGCAAGAGGAAGTCAGTGAAAGTCTGGTGGAAGTCTGTGGAGGTCAGTAGACAAAATAAAGAAATCTTTACCTCTACCAAACTTTTTATTAAACTCTGAATGTTGTGAAATATTGAGAGGACATCTGAATTGAACAGAAGAAAACCACGTCAATTGACTAACGTATATCTCATGTCTCTCTGTATTTGTTAATTTATAATGGCAGCTAATATTTTGCAAATAAATAGATAAATCTTGAGTGTTGGACTACACCTTTTACGTTAACATCCTGATGAAGAAACATATTGTACTTGCTTTTGTTTATTAGCCGCTAAAATATTTCTGCGATAAATAAATCGGGCAACATTGAAAAATGCTCGGGTGGTATCTATCGGCGATATTCGGTATATGAGTTGGACTTTTTACAATGCCCATTTTTATTATTTTTTTCTTACTTTAATTATTATGACGTAAACGCAATTTAAAATTATTACAAGAGTAAAACAAAATTCCACGTAGGTATATAATGGCGGGATTTAACCACGATATGTGTTTTTATCGCTCATAGAAGGTTGAAATCTAACTTTTCTTATAAACATTATAGTTTGTAGTAATGTGGCAGGTTTGAAGAAAGTACAGGGTTATGGATTATATATTTACAGATTTTATCTCGTTTATACTTTCAAACATACAAAAAAAATATACGTAGATTCTTTCATATTTTTATAAATTCTTATCTAGAAAGTAAATTGAATATTGCTAATTTATGTTTTACATATATAGCCTATATAGAAGTATTGGATTCGCATACATTTTTGGAAAATATAAGTTGGCTCTATTTGACGTTAGTCCCTAGAATACAAAAAACATATTTTAAAGCTCTTGCAAGTAACTTTTAAGCAGTTCCCATTATCGGAATTGAACTTAAGAAAATCACGGGGAATTCGGCCTGGAAATGTCTGTATAAACGTTTTATTTTTATTTGACCAAGCTTTCGAAATATTTTTAATTCTTCGTCCAGGGTCCTTAAAATTTAAACAAATAAATTTAGTTAATAATGCACCATTCAAAACTGAACAAAAGTCTTCTCTTGAGTATTTTTGTTAGAACTAACCGTTTTCGAGAAATTTTTTTTTCATATTAACGTGCGCCTAATATTTAAGGCTTGTAAATCAAAATTAAGCTAAATCACGCTACTTAGATTCGTTTTTAAGTGGTTATTTTTTTCATTATTACAACATTTTTACAGAAAAATTGCAGGTGTTAGCACATTTACAATAAATAATGTTACTAACAACTAAAAATTAATTATAATGAAATTAAATAAACCAATAGGTAGTACATTAGAGTATTTTCACAGAACAATTCCAGGTTATATCTTATTTACAACAAATAATTATGTTAGTAACCACTAAAATGAATAATAGTGATATTAATTAAAACAATATTAAAATACTATAAGAATGTTCCAAATGCATACTATTAACTTCTATGCATTTACAACTTTGGCGCAATGAATTAATTGCCGCTCTTATTTGATGCCGATTATTTAGCAGTGTTGGCCATGCTTTGCAACTTGTTTTCAAATTTTGGCGTTTGGATCAATGTTTTAAAAAGTAATGCTGCAGTAGCTGTAATTTACTCTTTAGTTTGGATACTTACGAGAGTCAGTGAAAATGCCAAACTTCTTTACAAATAGTAAGTACGCCGATATTCATTTTATTTACGGTTTTTGCAATGGAAACGCTGAAGAAGCCGCAAGAGAGTACGGAATAAGGTTTCCTAATAGAAGACGCCCCGATGCTCAAGTTTTTGTAAACGTCCATCGTAATTTTAGGGAATTCGAATTAAATCGGAATCCAAGAAATGAATATGACAGAAATGAGAGGCACCGAGACGAAATTTTAGACTTTTTCGATGAAAATAACCGCTTAAGTTCCCGTAATGCTGTTAGAGAGTTACGTACGCGAAACGTTATTGTGTCCAAAACCAAAATTTTAAGTACACTTCGTAAAGATGGAAAGCCTTATCATTTACAAATTGTCCAACATTTATTACCAGTCAGTTGATGCAGGCAACATACTTTTAAATAAAATTATATGGACCGATGAAGCAACATTTACGAGACGAGATATAATAAATTTTCTTTTTAATTCCTAATGTGTGGTCACATGAAAATGCACATCAAATTAGGCCTCGCTCATTTCAAAATGAGTTTAGTGTAAATGTGTGGTTGGGAGTCCAAGGCTTAACTCTCAATTATTTTTACATTTTCTGGAAAATGACCTAGTAAGTTATTTGGAAGAAATTCCTCTTGAGACAAGAAGCTTGATTTCAAATGGATGGCGCTCCAGCACATTATGGGTTAAACGTAGTAAACTGGTGTAACAACAATTTTCCCGGACGCTGGTTAGGACGATTGCATGTACCAGATGAGGGTACCAAGGTCTCCGGACGTTAATGTTCTAGATTTTTTTGTATGGGGGACTCTTGTGGATTTAGTTTATACTACTCCAGTAAACACAAGAGAAGAATTAGTGTTAAAGATCCAAGTGGCATGTCAGACACTTGGAAATAATCGGCATCAAATTAGAGCGGCAGTTAATTCAATGCGCCGAAGGTGTCGTGAATGCATAAAATCTAATGGCATGTATTTCGAGCAGCTGTGATTTTCCTAATGTTGTCCATTTGTCATAATTATTGAATTATATTTATTAGTAATAATATTTGTTGTAAATTGTTAATAACTGGAATTGTTTTATAAAAAATTTGTAATTTATTATGGTTTTATTTAAATTACAATTAGCTTAAATATTAAATACTTTAAGCCTGAATAATAATAATAAAATACTTTTATTTTATGTCAAAGCTTATTAATGATATTTATATTCACAACATTTTTTAGTATTAAATTGAACGTTTTTACACTTCTAAAAAGTGGTGGACCCTCTCCTTATCGATTTCTAGAATACTGATTGCTTTTCTTAAATTATTTAGGTTCCTTACAGCTATGATAACTTTTAACCTGTTTAATTTTTTTATTTTAAATACAATTATTTCATTTTGTTTGTTCGTATATTTTTACATCTAATATCGTTGTTTCTTAATACACTTGTTCAGATGTTGTATAATAATCAATTTTAAAACTAGCTTTGACTGCCTTATTTAGTGTTTTATTTAGTACATACTCGGGGACACTTTCCCAGCAAGTATTAGTATCGTAGCATTATTTGTTTTAAATGTGTTGATACCTGGAATTGTTCTGTAAAAATGTTTCTGTAATAACAACTAAATAGCTTAAATTCGATTGGAAAAGAAATAATCATTCCCTACCTCACTATCTAAAATCAAACCATTAAGTTAGGTAAGTTTAAAAAGAAATTAGCTATTTATATAATATTAAACTTTAGTTTTTAGTTATGTTTGCCTTATGTCACTGTCATTTTGTAATTGTGTCATTTAGAAAAATTATTTATTCAGTTGTTAATAATGTCATCTTAAACCTGTAACTGTCAAGTTAGACCATGTCTAAATTTAAACCTCTTTAGTGACTACTATTAGAGTTTTAAACTAGAAGCAATGCTTTTAACGCGCTTTTATTGGCTTCATACTCGTCTGATTGTATATTTGTATGTCTGGTTCAAATCTTGTAATGGATGTTTCACCAATTCCATTAACGATTATTTTCAAATTTGACATGCATTCACTTTCGGATATAAAAGAAAAGAATTTTTAATATATAAAACTGAAAATCGGTGTTTAAGAAAATTCAAGAGTGTTAGCATTTAAAAATTCAAAATAGCGGGGTCAAAATGACATTGTCAATAGGTCGGATGGATGATTTTAACATTTGTTTTGTCAACATTTTAAAGATTTAAGATTGTAATGCCAATATGGCGGCGGAATTTTAACATTTGTATAGATTTGGCTGAAAGAAAGTAGGCATCTGGGGGTATTTGAGAATATATATTTTTAGTAAATATTTAAAAAATGATAGTAGGAATGCGTAGATTGCGAGCGAATTTTAACATTTATACAGAGTTGATTAAAAATCTATATTAAGTGTGCAAATTTTTAGTAATAAATATTCAAAATGGGGATGTCATCAATCAATCAATCCGATAAGTACTTTTTTCAGATATTTTAAAACATTTAATGAGGCCACCATTTTGAATTTGTCTCAACATTTTTACCAGTTCATCCCTATATAATATTTGATTTTTGAGCAAAATTTGAACATAATCAATGCAGTAGTTTTCTGCATTGACTTTTATAACATTTTATTAGGCCGCCATTTTGGATTTGTAATAAAACTTATCAGTTGATGGTTATGTCACACCTAATTTTTCTGCAAAATTTGGATAAAACAGATAAGCAGTTTTTTAGTAATAATTTTTTAACATTTTAAAAGGCGGCCATTTTGTTCTGCCATACTGGCTTTTTACCAAAATGTTACCACGTCATCATGATATGACCTTTCATTTTTAACCAAAACTTGAAGTAAATAGGACAAGCAGTTCTTGAGCTTTGTCGCGGACAGACATACAGACTAACCGACGGAACTGAGAAAAACATGTTTTTTTGCAACTTGCGAGGAAAGTAAAAAAAAGCGAGCGTTATAAGATAAAAATAGAATAGCCATTTGTCATATTGTTATTCCATGTTAATAGCTACATTTAAAAAATAAAAGATTTTTTTTTAATTTTCAGTATTCTAAATCTTAAATTCTAACCAATTTAGCACATGTTTACGAATACATACATTTTAGTTACCCAAAGAATCACCATTTAAATTCCCTTACCTGCAAACACTTATATAAAGAATTGGCCCAACTCAGGTGAAAATTAAAAAAAGGCGCGAAATCATCCGAAACTTCATTATTTCCCCAGATGTCATCCAAAATCTAGTGAGTTTCGAAATCGCAGTACGTTTTTTTGAGCGTGAGACGCCCTTTGACTATTTTAATATTGTTAAAATATATTCTATAATAATTTTAATTTTCTGATAGGAAAAACTATTGTAATCGTCAAATAATCACCTCAGAGTCTTTCTTGTATCATTTTACTTGTGAGGATTCTCACATGACCCCCGAATAAATAAACGTTCTATTATACTGAACCGGATTGGTCAATACGTCATGTGACCCAAAATAAGTAAATAAGGTATCTTCCATTAGATATAACCCCCCGTATTCACTAAATAGGTTTAACATAGTCCAGGTCTAGTTGCCATGGTACTTAAAACTCATACCCCCTGTTGCACAAAACTTAATTGCTGTTTAGAATATATAACGGAGCTTTTGGATTTGACAGGCTGCTTACAGAAATCTAAGAACCCACTGTCAAATTTGACCGCCTATTAGTTCGCCATTTATGTTTCGCTTACGTCACTGTCATTTTGTAATTGTGACATTGTTCATGTTAGAAATTATGTCATCTTAAACCTATAACTGTCAAGTTAGACCGGGTCTAAATTTAAAAAGGAAATCTAGCTGTTTACTTAGTGATTAAAAGACAATTCCAAACTTAAACGGCCGTTTTTTTACCAACTCACATTGCCGCACTATAGTTAGGTCAACTAAAGCTCCTAGTTTCGCAACGTCCAAGATAAAGTAAATAAAACTTATTTATTAAATATTTAAAAAATCAATGTTCTCCTAATCTCACCGTACCTTTAGAACGCTGCTTTTTGAAGTAATAGAATAATAGAATTAGAATTAGAATATTTGAACCATATCAAGAATTACACAATAATACATTAAAACACATGCAGTAGTGAAGCTAAGAAAAGCTTGGTACCTGACAATTTTAATTGAATTAATTTCTGGGTTAAAATATATCTTAGGAAATTAATTTCTTTAATGTTAACATTTATTGTAGTTCCACGACCCGTTATTGGTTTTTAAGCCACGCCGGTCACGTGACCTTTACTGTAGACTATTATACTTTTTTACTATAAGTCAATGAAAGTGGGATGGTCTAATATGACGCTGGGATGGTCTAATACGTGGAGTCGTCGATCGGGGTTTCCATATCTAACAAAAACTCTTGTTACTGGTGTAATCTGATCTGAGGCTTTGGGTATTTTAGCTTGTATTTTACTATTTTGCAATAAAAGTATTTTCTTGATACTGCTTAGAAACTAATATTGGAAAAACATTACTATTCTTTCTATGAAAATTGTATTGTATCATATTTAAACATATTCACCGTAATATAAATTGTTCCTGGCTAGGCTTGGCATCGTCGGACTATCGACCTTATACTGTGAGGTAATCTTGGCAGTGGTTAAATATGTAAATAATAAACTCTATTTTTATTCTTACTCTAAGGTTCAAACTATAGTTACAGCAAGGTACAAAGAATGCACTTGGGTTAATATTTAGAATACTTTTTTGTAAACCATTATGTTTGCCATTCATATTTGAACCATTTTCATATCCTTACCTGCGTATATTATGAATATCTAAACCGTTTTCTTCTAATATTTCTAATAAAAAATTGTTAAACCTTCACCTGTTGTATCACTTATAGGACAACACGTTATAAAACGTTTTTCAATGCTGGCTCCTGTATTTTTTAAATTAGCGAATCTAATAGAGACTTAAATTTGCTCTTGACGACTTGCGTCGGGTGTGCAATCAAGTAGATAGTATCACCTAATAATTTGATAACGCCATTTTGAATTTTATTCCCAAGATACTGAGGCATATTCTTATTGGCTGACATTTGACACCTATTAATATGTTCAGACGTAACAAGATCAAATTTTCCTATTTCTATAAATTTGAAGAAATTGTCTTTGTTTCGCTCAAATAATTTATTATAAGCACCACGAAAGGCTAAGTTTTGTAAATCAAGAAACTGAACGGCATAAAAAATTCTCTCGATAACAGCGCGCCAGTGCTTAATTTCTTTTTTTAATAAACTGTCCATTTCCGAATCTACAGTCAGTTTATAATCTTTCGAAAAATTTCGACCAATGCTGTAAATTTTGAAAGTGTAATTTACTTTTTTCATGAAGTTTTAAATGTTCACTTAAGTGAATCCTAATCCTATAATTTTTTATTTTTTTATGCGTTTGAATCATTAAGTATTTTGCAACAAAAACAAAATACTAAATTTTTCGTATTAGAACACGGTAAGCACTCTCGTCTTACCTTTTCATTATTCGGTAAAACTCTGATAAAATACCCTTACCTGCAAACACGTATATAAAGAATTGGCCCAACTCAGGTGAAAATTAAAAAAGGCGCGAAATCATCCGAAACTTCATTATTTCCCCAGATGTCATCCAAAATCTAGTGATTTTCGAAATCGCAGTACGTTTTTTTGAGCGTGAGACGCCCTTTGACTATTTTAATATTGTTAAGATATATTCTATAATAATTTTAATTTTCTGATAGGAAAAACTATTGTAATCGTCAAATAATCACCTCAGAGTCTTTCTTGTATCATTTTACTTGTGAGGATTCTCACATGACCCCCGAATAAATAAACGTTCTATTATACTGAACCGGATTGGTCAATACGTCATGTGACCCAAAATAAGTAAATAAGGTATCTTCCATTAGATATAACCCCCCGTATTCACTAAATAGGTTTAACATAGTCCAGGTCTAGTTGCCATGGTACTTAAAACTCATACCCCCTGTTGCACAAAACTTAATTGCTGTTTAGAATATATAACGGAGCTTTTGGATTTGACAGGCTGCTTACAGAAATCTAAGAACCCACTGTCAAATTTGACCGCCTATTAGTTCGCCATTTATGTTTCGCTTACGTCACTGTCATTTTGTAATTGTGACATTGTTCATGTTAGAAATTATGTCATCTTAAACCTATAACTGTCAAGTTAGACCGGGTCTAAATTTAAAAAGGAAATCTAGCTGTTTACTTAGTGATTAAAAGACAATTCCAAACTTAAACGGCCGTTTTTTTACCAACTCACATTGCCGCACTATAGTTAGGTCAACTAAAGCTCCTAGTTTCGCAACGTCCAAGATAAAGTAAATAAAACTTATTTATTAAATATTTAAAAAATCAATGTTCTCCTAATCTCACCGTACCTTTAGAACGCTGCTTTTTGAAGTAATAGAATAATAGAATTAGAATTAGAATATTTGAACCATATCAAGAATTACACAATAATACATTAAAACACATGCAGTAGTGAAGCTAAGAAAAGCTTGGTACCTGACAATTTTAATTGAATTAATTTCTGGGTTAAAATATGTCTTAGGAAATTAATTTCTTTAATGTTAACATTTATTGTAGTTCCACGACCCGTTATTGGTTTTTAAGCCACGCCGGTCACGTGACCTTTACTGTAGACTATTATACTTTTTTACTATAAGTCAATGAAAGTGGGATGGTCTAATATGACGCTGGGATGGTCTAATACGTGGAGTCGTCGATCGGGGTTTCCATATCTAACAAAAACTCTTGTTACTGGTGTAATCTGATCTGAGGCTTTGGGTATTTTAGCTTGTATTTTACTATTTTGCAATAAAAGTATTTTCTTGATACTGCTTAGAAACTAATATTGGAAAAACATTACTATTCTTTCTATGAAAATTGTATTGTATCATATTTAAACATATTCACCGTAATATAAATTGTTCCTGGCTAGGCTTGGCATCGTCGGACTATCGACCTTATACTGTGAGGTAATCTTGGCAGTGGTTAAATATGTAAATAATAAACTCTATTTTTATTCTTACTCTAAGGTTCAAACTATAGTTACAGCAAGGTACAAAGAATGCACTTGGGTTAATATTTAGAATACTTTTTTGTAAACCATTATGTTTGCCATTCATATTTGAACCATTTTCATATCCTTACCTGCGTATATTATGAATATCTAAACCGTTTTCTTCTAATATTTCTAATAAAAAATTGTTAAACCTTCACCTGTTGTATCACTTATAGGACAACACGTTATAAAACGTTTTTCAATGCTGGCTCCTGTATTTTTTAAATTAGCGAATCTAATAGAGACTTAAATTTGCTCTTGACGACTTGCGTCGGGTGTGCAATCAAGTAGATAGTATCACCTAATAATTTGATAACGTCATTTTGAATTTTATTCCCAAGATACTGAGGCATATTCTTATTGGCTGACATTTGACACCTATTAATATGTTCAGACGTAACAAGATCAAATTTTCCTATTTCTATAAATTTGAAGAAATTGTCTTTGTTTCGCTCAAATAATTTATTATAAGCACCACGAAAGGCTAAGTTTTGTAAATCAAGAAACTGAACGGCATAAAAAATTCTCTCGATAACAGCGCGCCAGTGCTTAATTTCTTTTTTTAATAAACTGTCCA
Organism: Kuschelorhynchus macadamiae; assembly: GCA_030620095.1. Classification (NCBI taxonomy): domain Eukaryota; kingdom Metazoa; phylum Arthropoda; class Insecta; order Coleoptera; family Curculionidae; genus Kuschelorhynchus; species Kuschelorhynchus macadamiae. Next base: position 496,679 of record JAUTXW010001890.1, read on the forward strand.
TTTCCGAATCTACAGTCAGTTTATAATCTTTCGAAAAATTTCGACCAATGCTGTAAATTTTGAAAGTGTAATTTACTTTTTTCATGAAGTTTTAAATGTTCACTTAAGTGAATCCTAATCCTATAATTTTTTATTTTTTTATGCGTTTGAATCATTAAGTATTTTGCAACAAAAACAAAATACTAAATTTTTCGTATTAGAACACGGTAAGCACTCTCGTCTTACCTTTTCATTATCCGGTAAAACTCTGATAAAATTCGTCTCAGAAAACTTTCGGCCGGTTGCGGCATTAGGGTAAATACATTTCTCCTCTCTAGTCCTCTTCACCAGAAAGCTTTTTCTTCATTCGGCACATCTATATAGATAATAAAGAAATAAGTATTAATTTATATAAACATTATAAAGATTCAAATATGCTTAACTGTATTTTAAATACTGTTGATTCTAAAAATTAACGTCGAAGGACCCCGCACACAAAGCATTGAAAATTGGTTTCAGTGAATGGCCCCAACTTTTGCAATGGATAATTTCGGCGATATAGGGGATCATAGGCGTAGAAACAGTGATTTTACAAAGTCTGCATCATTTTTTAATTCTATTATATCAGCTTAACAAATGATTTATTATTACTTAAAACATATCTTTATATGTCATTTTGCGTAACGTTGCATTCAATTTTACAGGGCGATCACAAAACTCTTTTAAGTGCATGCTTAGTCCAATTCCTTAAAATTGCCCCATATCTATCTGAACATTTACTTCTGTTATTTAGTTAGTTACATTGTTTAAAATATTGCAGTACATTAAAATACATAAAAATTAACTTATGTTTAGGTCTAAACAAAAAAATTCTTGATTAACTTAACATTAACCATAACATCATTTTCGATAGTTTTACGGGATATCTAGGTTTTCATTGGAGATGCAGGGTTTCGGTTTTCGCGATACGGTGCTGCTTTTCGTGAAACTTAAGATGCCGTAAAAATTGTTCTTGCCAGCTTAATTTTTGTTATACAGTGGATATTGTAAAATTATCCCAAATTTAATTTGTCATCGTCATGAACTTTTTTAAATATGGATCTGGATTTTTTATTTGATTTTTTGTTGCTTAAATACTTCCAAATACAATGATGTATTACACAAGTTTTGATGATGGAGCCTCGAAAACGAAACGTCGTATTCATAATCTCATTTCAGTTCAGCATCGTGTAAAAAAGAATGTGTTAAAATAGATTGGATCTATTTTTACGAATTCCCCTGTATATCAAAAACTAAAGTAGGCATCTTAAATTTCACGAAAAAGTAGCATGCGCGCTGTGTCGTGAAAACCGCAACCCTCCAATATCTCGAAACATTCCGCATAACCATCGAAAATTGAACCCCCTGTACATGAGGAATACAAGTAAGTTAGGTTATAATTATTAGAAATATTACCCATAAATGATGCTTCTGTAAATTTTTGCAAATCAAGAAGTATTCTCGAATTTTTTAGTTTTGACTTATAGGTTTTTTTTTGGAATGCTTTAAACAATGTAATTAACTAAATAACATATGTATATGCTCAGATAGTTAATTGAGCAATCTTAAATAGTCAAAAGACCAGTCGTAAGTGAATAGTGTACAAAAACATGCAATATTTGTTACTTTATAAGTACTTAGTAAATAATAATTCTTATATGTATGATCAGTTAAGGGTAGCGAGCGGCCATATCTCATAAGAGATTGGTCGTATAGATTTGAAAAAAAAATCATGATAAAAGTCGCCAAGAGAAATTGCTGAAAATTATTTTCGAGTTTGTCAAACGTCCGCTAGAGGGCGTAACAACCAACACCAAGTAGAAAAATGGGGTTTTTATAGAATATTGCCTAATGAAAATATATCGATGATATCATTTTCATATTTAGTGACCATTTCCCTACACTTTTTGTTTAAAATGTTTTGTTCTATATATCAAAATAAAGCGGTGGGGGAAATTCAATTGTTTTTTCAAACAAACCAAAATGTCTCCCGTTTCTTTTGACCGATTTTAGCAAATTTAGGCTCATATGAAAGAGCATAATTTGCACTACAAAACGCTTATTTGGTTTTGAATTTTTGACTTTTGCTGGTGTCGCTAGATGGCGTTAACTGAATTAGTAGCATATTTTTTAGTTTCTTTCAAAAAAAACAAATGTAATGGTATATTCATTTTTACATATTTTAAAAGGGGATAAATTTCTCTATAATTTAATGAAAATAATTTATCATCTACCTTTTTTTGAACCGTTGATATTGACCAAAATATTATTTTATTTTATTAAAAAATGGCACGCCACTGCTTTTTGTCAAAATAAAAATCATTTTCATAATCACTTATTAGTTGCTAACAAAAAGAACCTCTTGACTTTTTTTCGTTAGACGAACGGTTTTGGATTGAAAAAATAAGATGTTTAACAATGAAAAATCTTAATAAAGCTGTCCAACAACAACAATCCAATTCAAATTTTTCGACTTGGAATAAAAAAAATGTAAACTATGTCTTGCGGAACAAGACTTCCTCTTTCAAAACACCCAAAAATACACTGTCCTTCCAAAATTCTACCCTTATGAAATTTTCTTCTTCCAAATTTACCTCATTCATTCTCTGCTGTTTTTCCTTGCCTTCCCAATTTGTTTGTATTTTTCAAGCACCTTTCAATACATACCTAAAAGTTGTAACTGTTAGTAAATAGCGATATAAGTTTTATCTGGCTTACTTCTCTACAAAAATTAGACCAGCCCACGAAAGTTTTAGAGGAAATTGCCAAATCTTTGCACATTATCTTGCTTCTCGGGTAAGGTAATAACAAAAAATATGCTATTATTTGTGCTACTTTTTCTTCGGTCAAATGGCAGTGAAAGAAAATATTGATTTTGGCATTTAAAAAAAAGAACATTTAATTTTTCTGGTTTTTGGATACTTCTGATAAGAGTTGCCGCCAGTATATGTTAGCTTCAGAACATTTAGTGGTTTCACATTTCCACAAGTGGGGCAGGATCTAGTTGCCATAAATAATTACTACATTGTTCTCTGTTCTGACCCTATAACAAAAACGACATTAAAGTAAAATGCATTTTGTGAAAATAATCTTTTAGATATTTATATCAAATCGAGCATCGGCGTCAATTTCGATTTACACCAAAAATTACAATTTAAAGTAGAAGCTTACCCGCATTTTCATTTGTTTTTGAATTTCAAATTCAAATTACGTGATTTTCAGTAGCACCAACCTCAAAAAAAGACTTGCGGTTAACGTAGTGTAAAAAACCATACATTTTCAAACGGTGTTTTTATTGCTCTATTATTGTGGTTTTTAGTCATAAAACAGCAATAAAATAGGTATTTTTTAATAACTACAGAGTTTAATATCATTTCCATCAAATTAGCATACATTTGAAGAAAGAAAGGACATTTCCTAAAGAAAGAAAATCCATTAAAAAGTGAAATTTGAGATTTTGAAGTAGAATAACTCGGAAACGAAATGTTGCCGAATCGATTTGATTTCGGGTCGCTAATCACGAATCACTACCAACGTGCGAAAAATCACAAAAATTGGCCAGAAAGAGCTATAGTAAAAAATTACCCAGAGTTTTTAATTCCTTGCCTTTCCTGAAACGCTCTGCTTCTGGACATAAGTTAAACTTGAACTTTTAGTTAAAACACCGTCTTCTAAAACTTCAGTGGATTTACTGAAGTTTTTTTTTATTTACTCCCAAGAAATATATTAACAAATATAAATACAATGCATAGTTCATACATTTAGATTAAAATTAAAAGACCAAGAGCACTAGGCTATGTAGGTCAAAAAATTATTATTGGCCTACTTGTACGAAGAAGTTAAATATTGTATAATATATAAACAAAAATAACACATATTTACTTTCTACATACAAAAAATGGGCACGATACACCGGTACAACATTTCACCGTTATTTATTAGAAAAACAAATGTCTCTTAAGTGGAGACTTAAAATGAGGTGGTTGCAGGGACTTCACCTGCATAGGAAGATTGTTGTAGTGTTGCAAACATTACTTCTTTGGCCAGTCATTTTTTCTACAGCAGCAGTTCTAAAGTTTGTATTATTACGGGTGTTATAGGTATGTATTTGATTGAATGTAACAAGTTGCAATGAGTGAACGCTGTAAAACATTGATGAATGAAAATCCATGTCTGAAAGATGGACACGGAAAGAATATCAAGAATTTTGTTGGGGCGATAAAGTAAATTTGTTGGATAGCGAAAATGAAGGATAAGATTTTTTTAATAGCTCTATTTTGCAAGACAAGTTAAATAAGTTTTCTATCATGGCTAGTCAACTGTTCATTAATAAATATAGAACATTTCCTATTGTTATTCTTGTTACATATAAGTAAACCTGACTTCAATTTTTTTTCCCTGGCGCCCTCCTCCTTCCTCCAGTAGCTGCATCTTGTTTTTTAGAGAATCATTTTCTTCTCTAACCTTTTTCATTTCAGAAAGTATTTGTTTATTCTGTGCTAATAGTTGTTCAAATTTTGTAGACATAAAACTTACTGATGTTTTCATAGACTCTATTGTTTTTATTAGTTCCTCATTTGACCCAGGATAGTCTTGAGAAATCAAGTTTTTAGGGGTTTTCTGTAAATCATTATTTTCTTTGGGTGCGTAACTTCACCTTCACCACATTGCGGGCATTTAACCAAATTATTCGCTATTTTACAGATCCTTTTAGCACAACTCTCATGAAATGCATTCCTTTTACATACACCACAAAGAGTTCTATTTGTAACAGACTTGTTGACAATTGGTCACAGGCTCCAAATATAACTTTATGTAAAGTTAAAACACATTTTTTGGCGCTTTTATGTAAAATTTCAATTAAATTTCGAGATCGCAAAAAACGTAAACAAACAATATGGCGGCATTTTACGTACTTTCTGTCTATATTAAATTTACTTTTTCCTTTATAATATGATGTACAAAATTATGTTTAAAATACTTGCAATCGAGAACATATTTGCAAATATCTGGACATATCGAACTAAAAATTGGTGTCTTGTTAAAGTGTTTATTTTGACTTTTATCCATCAAATCCACCCATCACGGTCTACCTTAAAAAATGCTATTGTCTTTAAAAACGACTAAAATCTGCATTTTTTGGTGAAACTCGTTTTTACCCAGTTTCTGTACCTCCAACGAAACAAAAATGTTATTATATGTCTTGTAGAAATAAGATCGAGCTTTTGATCTGCTTAAAGTTTTTGTCGTACTAATACGTCGTTACGAAGGCTTAAAGCTGGATAAATAAATGTAATGCACACTACATTTCAAACAGTTCTCAAAATTTATCCTTAACTCTGATCGGACCGATGCTAGTCTCTAGAGGAAACATAGACGTTTCTTTGGTGGTAACTTGATTCGCCTAGGGTCTACCCTTCATTTGCTACAGTGCCAAACGTAAAAAACTAGTGAAACAAAAAAAAAGAACTAACTATTGCTGCCTCATTACTCTTTTTGCAAAAAAAATAGTTTAGTGAAAACATTAAAGACTCAAAACCGTTTTTTTAGTTTTTTTTTTAATTTCGACCAATTTCCCTGCATTTAGATGTAGGCATCCTATTCCGATTTAGAATTTCCTTTATGATCCCCATCGAACCTCAACTTTGTCAAAGTGGTGGGGTGTCAGCTTCGCAAAATGGTTCCAAAGTTACCCCATTTTTATTTTTTTAAGCGACATCCTACGCTTCGATGTTGCCAGTTAACGAACTTGTCCGAGATTTTTGGACGGAAAATCCGTGAAAAAATGTCCCACCTCGAAAAATTAACTATAGCTACTATTTTGAATCGTCGGGATCTAAAAGTTATAGTCCCGAAATTTCATTTTTACCAAACGACTCGACCACTTAACTTCTACGATTGGCCTTTGGGCTCGCTCCCTCCCAGACTTACTATTACCTAGCTAGAGCGTGCCGAATGTCAAAAAACACAAACAACAAAAGACAAACCAAGTATCAAAAATCTCACAGCGTATGGCAGTTCTTAACAATTCAGCCTTAAGCCGATTTTCAAAAATATGAATATTCACTGACTCTTTTATAAAGTCACGTAGAAAATTAAATATTTTACATCCCTGAAAGTAAAAACTTTTCTGATAGGCTGTCGTTCTGTGACTGGCCGGAACCAATAAGTTTTTATTTCTGGTATTATGCGAAACCTGATTAGACAGATAAAGAGATTTGTTTCGATAAACACAAAAGACAAACCTCCTTAATATAAACCCCAATTAAAGTCAGTATTTTTAATTTTTTGAACATATCACGACACAGCTTTCTATAGTTCAGATTTCTCATTAAACAGACTGCATATTTTTGTAACAAAAAACTCTTTCAGCATCTGTACCCAACCCTCAGTTTAGAATATCATACATTAAGTGACGTTTGCAAACAAATTCGATGTTATTAATTAAATCATCCTGGGAACCATTGATCACCAAAATATTGGTACCATCGCATAACAAACCGCATGAATCCGAAAAAGAATTTATGTAGTCAATCAGATCCTTAGAATAAATAAAAAAAAAAACAAAAGGTTAATGATGGATTTCTGAGGTACACCCGCCTCTATATAAATAGTTTTGCTACATTTGTTATTAATTTTACTACTTGTATTCTTCCCTGAAGGTAAGAGCAAAACAAATCCAATGTCGAACCCCTGACACTCATTCGATTTAATTTTTCCAACAACAAAGAAACCGTGATGCACTCAGTCAAAGCTCGAGAGAAATCAATATACCAATTACGCTCATTTTTTTATCCAAGGAATCAATTATTACATATCTGGGAGAAAATTTAAACCCAAAAATTCAAAAGTGAAAAGTGAAAATCTACTGAAATTTTGTAATATGAAATCCAATTTTAACAAAATATATGATATAGAATGTAATGTTTCAGGGGGCTTTAGGCTTCTTTAGACCCATCATGGTTACCCTGCAACGATTTGGACACCCAAGTCAAAATTTTTCCCAACAATTAATGATAATATTCTTTAATTTCAGAATATTCCTTATTCAATAAGACACTACCCTACTGGATTGTTAAAAATTCCTGGGGACGATCTTGGGGTGAACAAGGATATTACCGAGTATATCGAGGAGACGGGACCTGTGGCCTGAATCAAACGCCCTCAAGCGCCATAGTTGCTTAAGATTAACTGTATATGTTAAATTGTTGATGAATTGATCTGTACATATATTATATCTTCTGTTAGCTGTATTAGAAAATCGTAACTGAGGAATCTCCAAGAGAACAAAGAAAGAAAACTTATTAAATATATTTTTCTAAAAATATTTCTGATAATACTCATAACAAATAAGTTTTTTTAGTCTGCCTATCAGGTATATTCATTGTTTTAGGATTCAATTTTTTTGAATGAGAAATGGTGTAAAAAACATGTACGTACAGGTCTTTCCTCATATTTCTCCATTTCATTTTTAAGAGATAGAAAAAAATGTTAAATATAAAAGTTGTAGGATTTATTACCTAGTTTATAGAAATGTATTATCTATGTATACAGGACTTTTCAAAAATATGTGACAAACACAACATACATTTTTAAATTTTGGGCCTCTTGCTGATTATAGATATATCAGGTTTGATACTTTTATCTTTAAAGACCCGATAAATTTGAGAAAAGAACTAAAGTAATACTAAAAATCGATAAAAATGCGCTCTCACACATCTTTATCAAAAGTTCTTGGCCGGAAAAGATATATGTATAATAGCAGAAATATATAATTTCTGCAGGTGCAAAACACTGCACCTGCAGAATTATATATTTCTGGTATTATATATAAGAAGTAATGTAATAGAGAGACGGAAAACAATCAACTACATGAGTAAAATTTCCATAAGTCGAATAATGATTTTTTCGACTCTTTTCAAAGAGAGAACTAATGACACACTTTTAAAGAACTTATTAACAGTAAAAATATCCCAAAGTTTCGTTGAACAATATTTTACGAAAGTTATTAACAACCAATTTTTTATGCAACTTTTTTTTTCAAAAGCTGTTATCTCCAAAACAAAAAAATCCCTCTAATTAAAACGTTTCTGAAAAAATGAGGTGTTGTACAGTTTATATCTAGTAAAATCGTGGCCAGGCCATCTTGTTAAATTTGAAGCGGCCGACAAAAATTCATGCCATTTGTTGTTTTATTTCGTGCCCAGAATTTTCATTTCTTATTTTTGTTAAAGGGGGATGAACGAATACATATATGAGTGATTGAGAATAATTAAAAAGTCAATTTGTTTATTTCTAATATTCAATTTGTTTATAAAAATTCGGATTTTTTTGTAATCGCATATTTTTTTTCCCAAACTATATTTTAATTAAAGGGATTTTTTTTGGCGATAACCCTTTGTTTTCGAGATATTTTTTTTTCGAAAAAAAAGTTGAACAAAAATTAGTTTGTTAAGAACTTTTATAGTGTATCATTAACTCTCATTTTGGAAAGAGTCGAAAAATCAATGTTACACTTGAGGAACTTTTACTCACAAAGTGGACTGAATAGGAATACATTGCTTCTTGTGGTCGGGGTTTTGTCAAATTTCTCGGCTGTCTTAAAAGATAAAGGTATCAAATTTTGGTTGTATTAAAAAAACGTATTTTGTGTCTGCTACACATTTTTGGGACATTCTGTATACATAAATAATAATTTTCTAAAAAGTACACTTTTTCTATCTCTTAAAATTAAGCCAATAGTAGAGGAAAACAAACTGTACAAAACCAGGAGTACCGCAAGAGCAGAAGAAATACGATGTGGGTAAAATTAGAGAAAAGTTGGGTAATCTAGTTCGAAATAATCTGCCGTTAAGAAATTTAGAAAATTGCAATAATTTCTGAAATATTCGTAAAAAAACGATTTTTTCCAAATTTCTTTTTATTCTATTCGGGCTTTATTTGAAAGGATTTTGAAACGCCGAAACCATATTTTTATTGCTGTTTCTGATTTTAAATCAGGCGTTTATTCTTCCGGGACTTGAAATAAAAAATCCTTGTCCTTATTTAAAAAATGAAGTTGAGTATTTAAAAAAAGGAAGCAATAAAAATATGATTTCAGTTTTTTAAAATAAAGTCAGAACAAACGAAACTTTTCCTAATTTAACCCACATCGTATTTCTTCTGGTTTACGAATGCCTATTCACAGTAGTTCATATTAGCGTTACATACCGTTTGGTAGTTAAAATTATTGTAATTATGCCTGCAATATTTTTTTAAATACTTTCTAGTTATCTCGATGCTTTAACTAGAGATGTGCCGGATTATAAACTATCAGATTGGAGGATACCGAACAATGTAAATGATCTTCTCATATCCAAATACGGGTATTTAAATATTGAAACGAAAAATGATAACCTACCAAACAATAGGTACTATAACTTTAACATTGCGACTACTCGTAAATATATTACAATTCCATTATCTTGTTTACTGGGATTTATTTAAACGTTTAAATGTTTATTATATTATTATATGATTCATTTGAGTTTTTATTATGTTGTGGTTTTACTCTTTTATAAGTTTTATTTATTTCATACTAATTTTAAAAAATATTCTCAAATTCTAGATATGCCGTAGTGTTATTGTTTAAAAATGGTATTATTTGAATTTTGAGGGAGAAAATGTTTGATTGATAAAACAAATAGAAAAGCATTTTTTTTTCATCAAATCTTTGTGAATATAAAATCTGTATAAAATCCGCTTGACAACAAAAAGATACATTATTTTTGGCGGATTATCCGTGTATACAGTTACGGATATCTAGCACATCTCTGACCCATGTCCAATAAAGCCTTTGTGTCTTATTTATTATTTTAAACATGTTTTATATCTATATATTTTAATTTACAATGATAATATATGCATCAAAGGGAATGTTTATTATTAATACATGTTTACTATTGACTTATTTAATTGCATGTTTTAGTTATTTGTTAAATATAAAATGCCAAACTAAATTTCCAAAATGAGTTTTATTATGGTTCCAGACCATTAATTCGATTAAAAAAACATATATACATAGAAAATAATACATGATAGAACTTTTAAATCTCATTCGACGTTCTGCACACAAGGGAGGCGCATCGATTTTATCTTCGGCTTAAAAAAATATTAAAAGAAAAATCTTTTTACCAAGAGGTTCTTGTAAAGAGTTTTTTCTGCAGGCCGGCATTTTTTTAAAACATACAACACAACAAGACAACATTTTCTGAAAAATGTGAGAACATTTATAGAAATGAGAGGAGAACATTTTGAAAGCGGAATGTGATGTTCCTTATTTAAACGGTTTATTTGGGGATAAAAATATTATTCAGTTAGAATGAAATATAAGCAAATACATTTTTATCTTTCTATTTAATTGTCCGACAAGTTTGTAATATGTTAATTTGTCAAATTGAATTATATTTGAAACATGGTAACTTGATTTTTTTCTCCCATTCGGAAAACAGTTTTAGGATAATATGATTAATAATTCTAATTTGTGACTAAACGGTGAAGTTTAGCAGTTTTTATGAAGATTATCTTTTTTGCTTACTATTTTATTCTTTCAACTAACTTTGTTCGGTTTTGCAAAATCTCCATGTGACCATTTTTCATTAAAGCACCCGATATTATGTTAAATTCGTTTTGTCTCGTTTGCGTTTCAGTTAATCGCACGGATCTAGATATAAGGGTATTGGTTACAACTTAAAATATACTCTTATATCTAAATCCGTGCGATTAACTGAAATACAACCGGAAAAAACGAACCTGGAAGGCAACAAATAATCTTACCATATATAAAAGGTAATTCAGACAGAATTGGAAGAATTCTTAGAAAATAGAACATACAAATAATACATAAGCCACAAACAACCATAGGTAAACTAATTGGACACCCAAAAGACAAAATCAAATTGGAACACCACGGAGTACACAGCATTCCATTGGGCAAACTAACAGGAGAATATCAGCAAGAGTAGAAGAGGGAAAACTCAGTATCAGAAATAAACAAATTACCTCGGCCCTTTTCCTACATCCAGGGCCGGCGCTAGAGTTTTTCTCAAGTGAAGTGAGTAAGAATTTAGACACCCCCCTCTACCTATACAAAAATTATTTTCATTTACTCAAAAATACTTTATTTCCTGTTTACTGTATACTGTTTATATATAAAAAGATCATAACAATAATATAACCAATGAATAATTACTAACTTGTCAGCTGTATGTAGTTATTATAAAATAAAACAATGTTTAATACATTTAAAAAACGATGATTATCTTGAATTATAATATTAAAAGGAACAAATACATATTGACAAAGGCATAAGTAAATAAGTATAATTATAAGTAATACTACAAGTATTCTACTGTTATGCAAATTTTCTCTCACAAGATTTCTTTTCCATAAATTTTCTTCCGAAAACAAAAAAACCATACTTTTAGAAAAGTAAGACTTACAGTAAAAACAGACGTCACATATTTAAATTCTGACAGGACATTTTTTAAAGGTTTACATTACAGAAATTTAAATGCATATATGAAATTGTAGAAGAAAATAAAATATGCTAGTAAAAATGTTTTCTTGGTATGTTACTATTATACTAAAGTATTCTCCAATGTGTATTTAATTGGTATATATTTAAAAGGAAGTGTATTTGGTCGTTAATGATTCTTTATTTGATTTTTCGGTAATTATTTACTTTTTTACACCATCGCCGATTTTGATTATTTGTTGTATATAGGTGGATTTTGGATTGCTGTATGGCAAAACAGAATGGCGGCCAAGTGAAATGTTAAATAAATATTATTAAAAAACTATTAATCCAATTTATGTCAAGTTTTGCACAAACATCAAAGTGTTACGTTGGAATCAACTGGTAAAATTTTGTTACGAATCCAAGAATGCGGAACAAAATGGCGGTTTAATAAAATATTTAAAAATTTAAACTAAATGTGCCGTAGCTACTTGCGGTATAGGGGTCAATTAGTAAAATTATGGTACTAATTCAATATGGCCGAGCAAAATGGCGGCCAAATAAAATGTTTGTAATCGTGAAAAAATCACCCTCTCAGTTTTTACATATCTTCACGTTTTAGCGTCCCTAGATACAAAAAGACATGTTTTATCAATTCCGTATGTCTATCAGTTTGCGGCATAGCTTAAATACTAGCTACCCGATCGACAAATTTTGACCAAAAATTGAGAGTCATATGGGGATGATCTGGTAATATTTTGGTAAGAATCCAATATGGCGTAATAATGGTAAACATTTTTTGTTATAATGGTGTATTATAAGGGGTTAAGATCAAGTAAAAAAAAATAAGTCTTTTTTTAAATAGTCGACGGTGCGCAACTTTATTGTTGCATCCTCAGGATACATATATAGATTCTATATCCTGCATGAAACCCATATTATCAGTCTTTAACTACTCCGTTGGTCGTCAGATATTAAGTTTCTAAATGGTTTTCGTTATTGATCCTCTTGTTGCTGTGTTAGGGAGGTTTATTATTTGGGGTTAGAATACAGTAAAAAAAACAAGTATTTTTTTAAATTGTCGACGTTTCGCAATTTTATTTTTGCGTCCTCAAGACACACACACATACACACATACATATATATATATATATATATATATATATATATATATATATATATATGTTGATTCTTAGTCCTTCGCGGATGGAAAAATACAATGTGTTTTCATTCCGGGTGTACATCCGTTCACTACTGTCGTTCTGAAAAGAGTCTCGGACGCGAGAAAGAAAGCTTCGAAAATGCCAAATGTGATTTTGCCGAAACGTCAGCAAAACTGTTCTTTTCAGAACAACAGTAGTGAACGAATGTACACCCGGAATGAAAACACATTGTATTTTTCCATCCATCTGGAATGAAAACATATATATATATATATATATATATATATATATATATATATATATATATATATCCTGCGTGAATCCCATATTATCAGTCTTTACCTACTCCATTGGTCATCAGATATTTTCCAGATATTAAGTTTCTAAATGGTTTTCGTTAACGGTCCTCGTGTTGTTATGTTAGAGTGGTGTATTATTTGGGGTTAAGATTCAGTAAAAAAAACAAAGACTTTTTTTAAATTGTCGACGTTTCGCAAGTTTATTGTTGCATTCTCAGGATACATATATAGATTCTGTCCTGTATGAAACCCATATTATCAGTTTTTACCTAGTACGTTGGTCCGCAGATATTTCCCAGATATTAAGTTTCTAAATGGTTTTCGTTAACGATTTTCTTGTTGTTATGTTAACACTAGGTTAGGTGCCGTAGGCATTATCGTTCAAACCCTCACACAAAAGGCGATCAACTCTAATCAACAGCGAAGTGCATTATTGGCGAAAGTCTAACTAAACATGTACTTCGTTGTTGTTTGTTTTTTTTGGTTAGAGCTTTAAATATGATGCCTACGGTGCCTAAACTGGTGCTAACCCAGTACCAATTCATCTTGTGCCTCCGCGCTCCTACTGATGCTGATCCGCCCTATGTATGTAAGAAAATATTCATAATTAATTTGTGTGCCTATCAGCTACTGTAATTTGTATTAATTAATATATTTTCTTCTTTAAAGCTGTGGCTCGATGATTTTTCATGTCAACATGAAGGAAAAGGTACTAGACCAAAAAGTATGAAGTAAAATAAGGCAAGAAAATCAAGAAGAGTTTTGTTACATCTTCTCTAATTGTTTGTAGTAGTTTCATACAGAACAAGTCAATTTTTATAAAAAAGAAAACAGAAATTGGTATTAGAATGTCTATAAAATTTAAGGATGCATAACTCCAAAACGAAACTTGACCCAAAAAAAACGACTTCGGATTCGTGATCAGAACCCCAAGATCCACCTATGTACAAATAATCTTCAAAATCGGCGATGGTGTAAAAAAGCAAATATTACCGGTTTTTTTTACATATCAAGTTAATTTAACTCCGTGGACTGCACGCGGGTGACGCCAATCAAGTTACCTTACTTACCTGAAAAATCGCCCTTTCTAAACTTAAATCTACAAACTATACAGTATTTTACGAGTGTTTACTAATTTTCTGCCTCGGTGTATTATAAAACTTTTGAAAAATCACTTAAAATAGTCAAACTTTTTCAAAAAATCACAGAAACTTAGACAAGACCGTCAGAAATTCCACAGAGAAGTCGACGAAACCCCACAGATTCAAGCCAATGCGACGTTGGCTGATTGATTGGAAAATAAAATTAAAAATTAATATGTTTACTTTCCTCGTCTAGGAAAGTATATTATACAAAAAATAAAGTAATCCAAATTACTGAAAAAGATTTAAAATATAAAACAAAGAAATTCTAAGCAAAACAAACGTTCACGCGGATGATATTCTCCCGACAAAATTTAAGGAGTGATTCTCCAACAAAAAAAATCAGTAAATTTTGTTTACCCGGAACTTCCCTCGTTCTAAATTTTTCTTTTTATTAGTAATAGTGAAGTGTGACCCAATTTAGATCAGTATATAGTCATTTAGTAACACATATATACTAAAAATGCCGGCCAAATAAAATGTAATATAAATAAACAAAATAAATATATAAAAATATTTAAAAATAAATAAATATTTAAATATTTTTATTGGGCGCCATTTTGTTTCATCATATTAGATTCCTATCATATTTTACCAGTTTCTACTTATGCCACATTTGATTTTTGGGCATAATTTAAAATAAATTCAATAAGTAGTTTTTACATTGACACACACCGCAATTTTGTTAAGTCATGTTGACAAACAAACAAACAAAAGTATGCTTTATTGCCGCAGAAAAATTCTACAATTTTATGGACAAAGCAAAATATACCTAAAAATAAGACATATCAAAACATTAATCGAAAATAATTTCGACAAGTCAGTGCTTTTATTTTTAAAATGTAAATTATCAATTTACCAAATCGTAAAACACACGTTAGAATATAGCATAACATTGCAAACAGTAAATGAATCATGATAACCTTATAAAAGTAAACAAACACACATGTACGAGGTGAATAATTTCGATGACATTGAAATCAAAATTGCAACTATGCGACCTTAAACTCTATGTTATTATAGTTATACAAATAATTGTGATGTTAAACAGAAGGTATATTGAACTAGTGCAGAATGTAGTATACAAAAAGAATTAAATTGTTTTTAATCCAATACCTAACAAAAATAATTAAGTTTTAAGTGAATGTTCGACAGTTCTTTTCCCTATATAATGATTTACAAAATTCTATGCTATGAGTTAGGACATGACTCACAAAAGATTTAAGTAAACAAGCGAGTTTAGTGACAATTTAAAGAGACTTACTCACTGAAAAAAAAAATCATTAACGCTGTAAAGTGGTCTCTCAATGAGGTATGCTTTGGTGTTTTTTCGAAATTGTGCAAGCATAGGGATAGATTTTAAATGTACTGGCAGATTGTTGTAAAGTTTTATGGCGTTGTAAATAATTGATTTTTTTATTAATTCTGTGGAAGGAATGGGAAGATAAATATCATGCCTAGAGTTTCTGGTAGGGTATACATGTTGTGGCCTTTCTGGGAGGGTGTTTATATGTTTTCTCAGCAAACATACCGTTTCCAAAATAAATAATGCAGGAAGTGTTAATATTTCATGTTTTTTGAAATAGTATTGGCAGTGAGCTCTATTATTTAGACCAAACAAATAACGAATGGCTCTCTTTTGAAGCATAAAAATACTACGAAATTGCTCGGTGGTACAGCAGCCCCAAAAGGGAAGGCCATAGCGGAGGTGGGATTCAAATAAAGAGAAATAAGTAAGTCTGGCAGAAGGAACGTCTAGTTCTTTTGAAACTGATCGAATGGCGAAGCAGGCGGTAGAAAGTTTTTTAGTTAAGGTGTCAATATGATTAGACCATTTTAGGTTGCTATTTATATTTAAACCCAGGAATTTAACCGACTCTACGTATTCAATATTGCTGTTATGTACCTGAAGTGGTTGTAAAGTTCCCTTATAAGATAACGCCACCGTTTTATCGACGTTAAAACAAAGCATATTGGAATCGGACCAAGCCTTAATTATAACCAAGTCTTTGGAGATACTAGAGTGTAAAGACGTTGTATCAAAATCACTCCATGTTATGCTTGTGTCATCAGCAAAAAGGGAGATTCTTCCATTAATTTTAAGGTTCGTGATATCATTAATGTATAACAAAAAAAGAATAGGTCCCAAGACTGAACCTTGAGGAACTCCACTTGTAATCAACTTACAATCAGAATCGGAACCATTAGCCCTTACAAGTTGTTGCCTTTTTCCAAGATAAGATTTGAACCAATTTAAAGAAGTACCACGAATTCCATAAAAATGTAGTTTGTTTATCAGAATTTCATGACTAACACAATCAAAGGCTTTCGCATAGTCACAAAAAACTGAGGCAGTTGGGTGGTTGTTATTGAGAGATGAGTAGACGCCTCTAAGCAACGTGAACATGGCGTCACTGGTGCACTTGTTGGGTAGAAATCCGAACTGCTCCGGGGATATTATCTGATGTTTCAGGAGAAATGGCATAAGACGGTTCTTCAGTAGCCTTTCGATGATTTTTGATAGCACTGGTAGTAGTGCAATTGGGCGATAATTGCAAGAGTTAGTTTTTTCGCCGCCTTTATGAAGTGGAATAATTATAGCTGTTTTAAGGCAATCAGGGAATACACCTTTTATAAAGGACTCATTTATTAATGTTGTAAGGGCCTCTATGACTGGGAGTGGCAAGTTCAGGAATATTCTAATTGATAGGCCATCAGTGCTACACGAAGATTTACTTTTAATATTATGTATTACCTTCAATAGTTCAGTGTTGCTAACGGGACTTAAGAAAAAGCTATCAGCTAAATTTTTTGAAGGAGGGAGAAACGAAAGAGGGTCCAAACTTGGCGAGATACTAGAGGTAACATTTTTGCTTACATTAATAAAATAATCATTTAGATCATTAGCCCCTGGCAAGTTCTGAGTCACAGGGTTTGATTTGTTTCTGAGGTTATTGATGATGGACCAGGTTTCTTTTGAAACGTTATTAGAGTTTGTTAGACGTTTTCGGTAGTGTAATTTTTTTGCTGACTTAATAAGAGTAGTGTAGATCCTCCTATAATTAGAGATATAGTCGAGAATAAGAAAGGAGTCGGTGAATTTTTTTATATATGAGAGCGAGCGCATATTTTTAGCAGAAATTCGTATTCCTTTCGTGGTCCACGGTTTATGCCGCTTAGGTTTGATATTCTTAAGCGGGAAGGCCTTGTTAAAAGCACTTAAAGTTTTATTTAAAAAAGTTCTGAAGTTTGTGTTGACATTATCAGATTCAAAATTCCAATTGGTGTTAAAGCAAATATTATGAAATACTGAGAAATTTGCGGCCGAGAAAATTCTGCCCCGATGGCGAGATCTTGGTAAGGGCCTAATAGGTAAACTAAACCTGGAAATTACCGCCTCGTGATCGGAAAGACCTGAGTTATAGACCTGTGATTGCACCTCTGATGGAGAAAAATCAGACGCCATGTAATCGATGATAGAAGAAGAGTTTTTTGAAATTCTAGTTGGCGAGGATACATGCATTGAAAGACCGAAAGAGTCGAATATAGAAATTAGATATTTCTGGATGGCACAAACAGTAGCATAGTCAATATTAAAGTCTCCGCATAGAATTTTTTTACCTTTAATCGGTAGGCTGTCTAGCAAACTTACCAGGCTATTTAAAAATGATTGTACATCAGAGTTTGGTGATCTATAAATACAAATTACATAAAGATCAAGGTTTTGATTATATACTATAGAGAATTCAAAAGAGCTATCCGCTAACAAATGATCATATTTAGATACCGACATGAAATCTCCATTTAGGGATAGAATCAGTGTTCCCCCATGAGCTGAGTTTTTTCTGTCATATCTAGCTACTGTGGTATACCTCTCAATATAAAAGGGTTCGTTTAGATTCAGCCAGTGCTCAGTAATTGCAACAAGTTGGGGGAACTCCAATTCTTCCAGAAATAGGTACAACTCGTCAGTTTTATTTCTTAGAGAAGCAATATTAATTAGAACCATATTAAGACTAGTAACAACAGGAAGTTTTGAGGAATCTAGTTCCTCAGGACACGTCGTGTTTTCTAAAAATTTTTTTTGGGAGAATTGCTGGTAAAATAATTTTTATGGCATTCTCTGGTCCTCTGAAGATGAATCGATCTCTCCGAAGATATGTAGGATCCATAGGCTGCAAGATCCGCTTCCACTTCTGCTGCGTTAAATCCGTAAGCAGCATGAAAATCGAAATATATCTTTTGTAGGGTTCTATAATCTATAGGAATGCCTTCAGAAGCCAAAAACAGCCTGGTGCTTGTATTTGTAAACCCTTCAAAGTGAATTGGCGCAGGTTGGTCGTGCAGGAAGGCGAGATATAACTTGAAGGCCTTTAAAATGGCTGGTTCTCTTAGTCTAGACATGAGGAAACGGTTATCAGAACTTTTTTCGGTTCGCGTAAGCTTCACTGTTGGGGGAGACATTGGATCAAAAATAGGTTCTTGGTCAGTAGGAGCTTTCTTGGAAAGACTATAGCAGTTGTCGCTCAACAAGACATCTGCTTTGCAGGCAGCAATGGCCTCTTTGTCAGAAGATATTATAGTGCCCTTTTGAGAAATTGGAGAGGAGACAACCAGTGAACTGACGGAGCTCGAGTTGGTGGGCAGTTTTTTCGGTGTGGAGGGAGGTGGGAGGTTCGGTGTAGATTTTTCTGTAAGTTCGGATACAGCTGACCGTTTTATTACTACGCCATGTGGCCATAGATTGCTGTCTAAAAGCTTTTCAGCTGACTTTTTTGACTGAGTTCCAATTTTAAAATCAATGTTTGAGATATGATTTATTAGGTGGTAGCATCGAATAAACTCTGTAGTCCCAAGCTTTTCCTTAACGTAGTGAACTATGTTGTTAGGCGTAAACCCTGCAGGAAGATTTCTTACGACTACATAGTGCCACCGTTGTGTATTATTACAAGCCAGTTTACTGGAGCCTTCAGTAGTATTGGGAATATCCGTAGGTGTTACCTCAGTTTGTGTAGAGGCGGTGGAGCAGGTAGTTTCCATAGTTGGTGTAGGCAAGGGTATGTTGGTAGGGTATGTATTTTTGATATGCTTACACTTATGTTGGCTTTCATATTTGGAGTATAACTCCTTTACCAAGTCAGTTACACAAGTTAGGTTGCTCTTTATGTTAGCAATACCTGCTTTTAATTCAATTGAAGAGGAGTCCTGTACTTGGATTTTTATCACTTCTTCGGCATTGTTGAAGAGGATTTGGGAAATATTGAAAATATTCTGTTCCATATCCCTTAGAGACTTTAATAACATATCTGGTTTGTAAGCGGAAAACTCCCTCGAGAGATTATGGATATCGTCAATTTTTTTCTCCATGAGATCCCACCTGGATTCACTCTTCACTAAAATGTCATACATTTCAGAAATTGTCGGTACACTACTTGACAATTGAGATACACGGTTTGCGACTGAATCAAAAAGTTCATGTGGAATCAAATTTTGAGATACCTTTGTGATTTTATCGTTGAGATATTTCAAACTAGGGGAGTCGCACAGGGCGCAGAAAAATCGGAGGTGGGTTGATTTTTGTAATATCAAGATTTTTGTGGTAGCCTTATCAAGGCCCGTGCAATTCATGCAAAAAGATCGTTTACACTCGCCACTACAACGAAGTTTATTGTATTTGTCTTTCTCTGAAAACTCTTTACGGCAATTGTCACACTTGTATTCAGCCATATTTAGAAAATGAATAATTCGAAACAAAAATACACAGCGAAAACAAAACAGAACAAACACACGTACTGCGAAGCAGCTCGACTGCGAGGAACGCAAAACAAAGCACACCGGAACGGAATACTACATATTCCCTATATCACATTTAATTAGCAAAATCATCCACTTATGATCCTTAATTTTTGACCAAAATTTGAAGTCAATCGGGTAAGTAGTCTTCAAGCTGTGCCGCGAACTGACAGACAGACAAACAGACAGAAAGACCGATAGACGGACCGACGGAGTTGATAAAATATATTTTTTAGCATATAGCGACGTTAAAACGTAAAGATGTGTAAAAGTGAGAGGGTGACTTTTTCACGATTACAAACATTTTATTTGGCCGGCATTTTGTTCGGCCATCTTAAATTAGTATAACTATTTTACTAGTTGATCTCTATAACACAATTAGTTATGGCACACAATTTGAAATCAAACCATTAAGCAGTTTTTTCAGGCTGAATTTTTAAATGGTTTATTAAGCCTCCATTTTGTTCCACCATCTTGGATTCGTACCAAAATATTACCGGTTGATTCCAACAAAATATTTGATGTTTTAAGTTTGAAGTTTGTTTTGAAGAAAATTGGATGAGCAGTTTTTTGATAATAATTTTTTTAATATTTCACTAAGTCGCCATTTTGTTTCGCCATATTGGATTTTTACCAAAATTAGTTAGCAGGTTATCCCCATATGACCCTTAATTTTTGACCAAAATTTCAAGTCTATCGGGTAAGTAGTTTTTTAGCCACGCCGCGAACAGACAGACAGACAGACAGGCCGACGGAATTGAGAAAACATGTTTTTTGTCAACTAGGAACCCTGAAACGTGAAGATCTATAAAATCTCGGAGAGTGATTTTTTCACGATTACAATACTTCCCTTTTACTACGGAAGTAAAAAGGGGGTAAAAACTGTTGCACCCGAAAAAAAAAACAAAAACCCAGTAGATTTTTCTACAACTTATTTAGTCGTTTTATAGGCATAACATACCGTATAGATACTTTAAATATTTTAGAGATATAGCAGATATATAAAAACTGACAAATATTTTAACTTTTTTCCTTTTTTTATGAGGTGAATCTCCTGCCAGAGTTTTGAATATTAATTATTTTACACCGTGTAATTCGTTGGGACTTCCTTTTTGTAAAGTAATATTGGGTGTGCATTCTTACAGTATTTTGGAATTCTTCTAGTGGGAACTGGTTGGAAAAAATTTATGATTTTTCTATATTGTTTCCACCAAGCCTTACCTTCTTTTATTTTTTTTGTCCTCCCCTGGTCATTTGAATACCTTTTTTATTTTTTTTTCTCCTATCTCTGATTACTACTGATGGCATCCCGAATTTCTCTTATTTCTTACACAGTCAATATTCAAATAATATATAATTATACTATGCAACGCAACCGCTGCCCCTAGATTCTGCCATGAGATCGCACTGCACGCTCGGCACGGAACGGCCCTGTAACGAACGCTAAGTTAGAAGTTGTCTATCTTAAACCAACATCGCACCCCAGGTTTCCCGGAAAAGAGGAATATAGTTACTCTAGTAGTTTAATATATCAACCTATCTTTTTCAATACAAACAACATATTTCTATAGCAACTCTATGCGTCGGTATCAACATTAATCCTTATAAACCTCGCAATTAAATAGTATATTTTCAGTTATTTGGTGTTTAGAATGTATTTATCCCATGTTATAAATGATGGGGATTTCACCAAAACAGTTTACAATCTGGTATGTAGTATTTGTTTGTTGTATTACAAGGATATTCAGTTTTAAATATCATATTATAAAGCCCATTTGTTACCAGGCCATTTCAAAATTAAATTATACAAGTTTCTACAAATTAATAAATATTTTTAAAATTTTTAATTATAAGGAATGTATACTTTAATGTAGATTTAGTTAACAAATATATATATATATATATATATATATATATATATATATATATATATATATATATGTTCCTATGTGGAGTGGTGTTTTATCAAATGAAAAAATATGTAGCACTGCTCCCGTTGAGATGTTATTCGGAGTAATCCAACATGAAGTATTAGATGAGCAAAAGTGTAGCCGAGTCGTAAGAAAAATAAGAAAGCACCTGACTTTTGTGACAAAAGAAACTTGTTTTATTCTTCGAAATTACAAAACCAGTGAATCAGCCCCTGTTCCCCATAGGAGTGTTAATCAAAGTCCTTACTCGCAAGAAACTTAGGATAATAAACCAAGAAAACCAATGTTTACAAATTTTGATGGCAACGAACTTAAAAAGGTCATGCATTTAAATCTTAAGTACGAAGCGGGACAGTGTCCAGATGATTTTAAACGAACACATTTTGAAATAAATATCTACTGTAATATTTTAATTTTTTTAAGTATTTAGTATTTTTTTAGTATGTGAGGTATTATCATGGTATCATTTTGAGCTTTATACTTAGAAAACTTTAAAAAAATTTGCTGGTGAACTTGAACTTGGTTTTAGGCGAACTCATTTATCAAATAAATAACTACCGCAATATTATTCTAATTTTTCGGGGCCCGCCGACGCGACGGTGAGGTTGGTGAGGTGGATACTTGGTGTTATTTTAAGTTTTCTAGGTAGTCATAGGAAACTTTAGAAAAAGAGATTGTTAAGGAACACTTTTTAACAAGCGAATTTTTTAAATAAATGACTACTTCGATAATATTTTTTTTTGAGTCCCTTGAATGGTGAGTCATTTATATGTAATACTATTTAGAGGAGTTATATATATATATATATATATATATATATATATATATATATATGCATAGAAATCTTTGAATAAATAGACAACAGGAAAGAGCCCCATGCATTATTTTTAATTAGCAGGCTTTGACGAAACTACGTCCTTTTTGGGACTATATTTTTCTGATGTTTACGTTTTGGTTTGTTGACATGTGTTGTCAAACAGTCGTCTTTACAAATTTAAGCTTAAGTTGTAGCAGTTTATAAATAATACACTAAAATACACATAATAAATACGAAAAATGGTCAGTTGTGTGGCGTGCAGTCGTACCCGTATTAAAAGTACAAGGAAGAAAGGAATTTCGTTCCAGCGGTAAGTCCATTTGTTTATACGATTTAAGGGCAAAAATAATTGTTATTATAATGAAAATCATAATTCTTAAAGTGTCAAACAGTTAGATTAGGAACCAAGTGGTAAAAAACACAGTAGCGTAACACTTCATGTAATATTTTGTTAGGTCAAAACATTTAAATTACCTTAAGTATGTTTTAAAACGGAAAAAAGTTGGAGTTATGAGTTTTTAGGAACAATTTTGTGGGATAAAATAAGTTTTAATATCGAACATTATATTCTCCTTTTTTTGGGTCTGATACTGTGCTGAAGGTAAACAGTTTGATTATATTTCTCAACAAATGTTATTTGTTTAACAGACAATAAAGGCAAACAAAAAAATATTAAATCCTTTTTTGGAGATTTTATTTCATGTTTTAGATTTTCTTTAGGAAAAATAGAACATAGCTATACCCATAATTACATACTTTTTTTTAATTTCTATCAACACTTTTTATTTTTTGCAAAAATATAGTATTTTTCTTGTATTGATTAATTTATTTATTTATTGCAGGTAACCAAAATTTAACCCTAGGTAGCCCAAATATTTATGCTTTCATGAGCTATTCTTAGAGTAATATTTAAACAAATAACATTTGTTGATAAATATAATCAAACTGTTTCCCCTTCAGCACAGTATTAGACCCAAAAAAAAGGAAAATATAATGTTAGATATTAAAACTTATTTTGTCCCATAAAATTGTTCCTAGAAACCCAACTTTTTTTCTTTCGTTTTAAAACATACTTAAGGTAATTTAAATGTTTTGACGTAACAAAATATTATATACACAAGTGCGTAACACTGTGTTTTTATATACCACTTGGTTCCTAACCTAATTGTTTGATATTTTAAGAATTAAGATTTTAATTACGATAACAATTATTTTTGTCTTTAAATCAGATTTAAAAGTGTCTAGTTAATTTCTTACTTACGAAAATACAAATGCACTTACCAGTAGAACGAAATTCTTTTCTTCCTTGTCATTTTAATACAGGTTTAAATTAAAAATTTAAATTGGTCAAACCATTGCGAAGTAATCGGCGAGTCGGTATATATATATATATATATATATATATATATATATATATATATATATATATATATATATATGGATTGGCCGGTATACAAACACGTAGTTTCTGAATGCACTCCTTTTATTCAAAACACAGGTTACATGTATCACAGGTAAACACTGGTTATACATAACAATCGTAACTAAGGTAACTTTAAACTTGTCAATGTCAGCTTGTTAACACTTCGAAATCTCAAACTAAACTGAATCAAATGTGCCTCGCTGCGCGCTTATATAGCCTCTAGAAAAGGATGGAATGATCTAGAAAATAAAAATTAAGGTAAGTCTACTTCAATAAAATAACAAATAAATTCATCTAAATTTTAACAAATCTATAACTATTTATATGATTTAACCCTTTGCGATGTTCAACTTTAAAGTCATATTCCTGTAGGCGCTGCAACCACCTGGCTATTTGTCATTCGAGATTCTTAAATTGTAGTAACCATTTGAGTGATGCATGATCCGCCCTTAAAAGGAATTTTTGCCCGTACAAGTACTTATGAAAGTGCTCCAATGTTTTAACAATAGCCGGTAGTTCCTTCCTTGTCACACAGTAGTTGCGTTCAGGTTTAGAAAGAACCTTGCTGAAATAGGCTATTACTTTTTCTTCGCCATTTTGTACTTGTGACAAAATACCACCAATAGCGGCATTGCTGGCATCGGTGTCAACAATAAACATCTGAAATGGCTCAGGATATGACAACACTGGAGGATTACACAAGGCTTGATTCAAGTTGTTAAATGCTTCTACACATTCTTGGGTCCATACATAGCTGTGACTGCTTTCAGTAAGTCGATATAATGGTCTAGCGATATTAGCAAAACTTTTTATGAATCGTCTGTAGTACGTACAAAGTCCCAGAAAACTCCTTAGTTCATGTCTGTTTTTTGGTATTGGCCAATTTTGAATGGTTTCAGTCTTCTCAAGATCGATTTTTACTCCATGTTCGGTAATTACAAGGCCTAGATATTTCACTTGTTTTTGAAAAAACTGGCACTTCTTGGGACTGAGTTTTAAGCCAGCCATTCTCAGTTTCTGGAAAACAGCTTCAATATTCCTTAAATGACCTTCAAATGTTTTCCCAAGAATAATGATGTCATCTAAATACACTAGGCATGTTTCCCATGTCATTCCATGCAATGTCAGTTCCATTAAACGTTCAAAAGTTGCTGGGGCGTTACATAATCCAAAAGGCATAACTTTAAATTTCCACAGTCCAGTCCCAGTAGAAAACGCTGTCTTTTCTTTATCATCTGGATGAAGCTTAACTTGCCAATAACCACTTTTCAGGTCCGACGTTGAGAACCATTTTGATCCTGTTAAAGTGTCCAAGGTATCGTCAATTCTTGGTAAGGGAAAGCTATCTTTCCTTGTGACGTCATTGATCCTGCGAAAGTCGACGAAAAATCTGGTGAAGCCATCTTTCTTCTTAACTAAGACTACTGGTGACGCCCATGGATTTTGAGATGGTTCTATAATGTCTTGTTTTTCCATATCCTTAAGCATCTGATTAACTTCTTGCCGCTTTGCCACAGGTATTCGTCTTGGAGGCTGTTTTATCGGCGCCGCATCACTAGTATTAATTCGATGTTGAACTATGTTAGTTTTTCCTAAGTCGCTGTCAGACAGAGAGAAAACATTTTGATTTCTTCTCAAAAGTTCTTTCAACTTGGTCATCTGGACCTTATTCAGTAAATGTGGCGATTTTACCAGGTCTTGCAGTACCTTAGGTAAAGTGGTTCCAGATTCTGAAGGTGGTAAGTTTGTACAGGTAAATATTGTATTAGCAGGTTGACAGGTTCCGATCTTCTTACCTTTTTTTACTTGCTGGGGATGACCTTTTAGATTCATCATTTTGACAAACATCATGTTTCCTCTGCAATGAGTTAAGGTTCTCGCTGGTAAAATTCCCTTCGCATGTAGTGGACAGTCTTGAACTGTTTCGAATAAAATTAGTTCTTCCTCAAAATCATCAAGCGTCGCTTTTACTACACATTCCCAACAGGCAAATAAGGTAGTATCTTCTAGCAAAACTACTTCTCGGATAGTGGAATTATTTCTTCGTGGCAGGTTCATAACTATTTCTTCATTTCTCGTACGGAGGACTCGTTCAGGTATGTCAAGGATAAACTTATTTTGGTTCATAGCATCCAGCCCAAGTCTGACATCATCCATTATATCTGCGACGAAAATAGCGTGTATGAAAGTAGTGTTCCCCTGGGTTACTTCGGCCTCATGAATGCCTTTCACAGGTATAATTTCACCGTTGGCGGTTTCCAAGACATATTTTTTGTATGGATTTTCGGTCCTGCAAGGAGCTATAATGTCTGGCCTCACGATGGTGTGTGTTGAGCAGGTATCCAGTACCATTTCACAGTCCCGACCGCATATCTTCCCTGGCACTACCAAGCTGGAGCCATTATTTTGCAGCTGGGATACTTTGATTTTTGTTGTTGTCGATGGGGCTTGGTAGCACCTAGCTTTCGCCTCTTAAAACTGGCTAATGGGAGTTTTTCCTGAATATCTTCAGGAATCCCACTGCTGGTACATCGTCTTTGCACATGTCACTCTTTACCACATTTCCAACAACGGATGTCGTTTCTTTGTCGGAAAGTTAAAGATTTATTTTCGTCTTTCTGATGTTTAAGAAGAATCTCTTGCAGTTCTTTTAAAATATTCGAAGCATTTTCATTTGTAGTCCGGTATTCTGGGGTGTACTGTAGTCTTCGTAGTTTTCCTTGACCCCTGGATGTTTGTTTAGCTGTTTCGAACTGAAGAGCGTATGCCAGAGCTTCTGAAATCTTCTTTATTCTAGCCATTCTTAAAGTTTGGTTGGTATCAGGATCACCAAGGCCTTCAATAAAATTGCTTACTGCCAAGTCTTGCTTGATCTCTTTAGGAGGACGGATAAGTCAAGTTAATTAGTCGCACAATATCTGCTTCGTACTCTTGAAGAGACTTTCGTTATATTTTTGCCTTCGACATTTAAGTTGGGCTTTATAAACCTCCTGTAAATGTGCTTCACCATAACGCATTTCTAGATGGCTTACTAATGTCCCAAAGTCATTTTGTTTATCTTCGGGTATGTTCCTTAACACCTCCATTGCTTGACCACGCAAGGAACAAACCAGTGCTCATGCCTTTTCGGTGGAATCCCAACTATTTCCAGTTGCGGCAGCTTCAAATTGTTTCAGGTAAATAACCCACGGCACCTTACCATCAAACGTAGGTGGCTTTATCACAGGTGATAAAGGGACAACGTCGGATTTGAATTCACTTTAGTTTCCAAATTTCTGCATCTGGGAACGTAGACTTTGGACTTCTTGCTGCATTTGGTGATGAACCTCCGGATCTTGCTTTTGCACTTTTTTCTGCGTCTGTCCCATTTCCTCTTTGACATTTTCCTTGGTTAGTGTCAGTTCAAGCAACGTTTTTCTAGTGATTTATAAAATAATAAATAAATAAATAAATAAATAATAAATAAATAAATAAATAAATAAAATAAATAAATGCTTTATTGTCAAAAAAATTTTACAATTTTGTGGACAAAGCTGTTGTAAAAAAAAATAGTTTACAAACATCATCATTAGATACAATCCTATGTAGGTCCGTGACATCTGGGTGGCTCCACGTAAAGCTGGTATCGTCTGCAAAGAGACATATTTTTCCACTAATGTTTAAATTAGCCATGTCGTTTATGAACAGAAGAAACAAGATAGGGCCTAGTACCGAGCCTTGAGGCACTCCATATTCCATTGGCCAACAAGAAGACATCCTGTTGTCAACTTTCACAACTTGATTTCTGTTGCTAAGATATGACTTAAACCAATCGAGAGGAGCCCCTCTAAATCCATAGTACTGCAGCTTGTTAGTTAATATATTATGATTCACACAATCGAAAGCTTTGGAAAAATCACAGAAAATTGTTGCCGTAGCGTGATGGTTGTTTAGGCTGGAGTAAACTCTATTAAGAAGGGAAAACATGGCATCGCTTGTGCATTTGTTACTTAAAAATCCAAATTGATATTTTGTAAGTATTTCATATCTAGACAGAAATGATAAAAGCCTTTTTTTAACCAGTCTTTCGATGATCTTAGATAGCGTAGGGAGAAGTGCAATTGGGCGATAGTTCGAAGCTTCTTCTGAAACACATTTCTTCTTGATTCTTTTCCATTTCTTGCATTTTTTGTTTGACGTCTTCTTGGTGCCTACTCATATCATCTGTAAGTTCTTGCTTTAGTTCTTCTTGGTTCCTCTTCATATCTTCCTTGATTTCTTGCTTCATATTTTCTTGATTTTTCTTCAGGTCGCCTAGTTCTTGCTTCATGTCTTCTGGACTTTTCTTCATGTCTTCTTGACCTTTTCTTCATGTCTTCTTGGCCCCTCTTCTTGTCTTCTTGACCCCTTTTTATGTTTTCTTGGCCCCTCTTCATGTCTTCTTGGGTTTTCTTTATGTCATTATGCATTGCAATAATCAAGTTCATCACAGAATCCAAATTTGCTGCCGTGATTATTGCTACTATAGAAACTATTTCTTACTTCTTTAGCTTCAACTGGATGCTAATCCCATTTTTGACACCAAATGTTCCGGATTGGCCGGTATACAAACACGTAGTTTCTGAATGCACTCCTTTTATTCAAAACACAGGTGACTGGTATCACAGGTAAACACTGGTTATACCTAACAATCGAAACTAAGGTAACTTCAAACTTGTCAATGTCAGCTTGTTAACTCTTCGAAATCTCTAACTAAACTGAATCAAATGTGGCCTCGCGGCGCGCTTATATAGCCTTTAGAAAAGGATCGAATGATCTAGAAAATTCTAGAATAATCGAAATACTACAAGTGAGAGGAATTAAGCTTAACAGAACATTCGAGAACGATTTTTGACACTATCATAGTCGTTACATGGATAAAAATTAAGGTAAGTCTACTTCAATAAAATAACAAATAATAAATAAATTCATCTAAATCTTAACAAATCCATAACTAGAGCTAAATTCGCAATATATATATATATATATATATATATATATATATATATATATATATATATATATATATATATATATATATATGGCTCTTGTAAAGAATTTTACCCATGGAATTTAACAAATTTAAAATATACATTTGAAAGATTTTGACCTTTTTTAAATAATTAATATTAATTAATTTTAATGATTCCTATACATAAAAATTTATGGATGAGGCGTTTTTTCAAATTATATCCAAAAAAACTTAAGATTTCGGAAGGTTGCACTGAACTTGTTTTTGGGGTATCGCAAAAAACATATTTTTCACAAACTTAATTTATGAACTACGTAAAAGACTAATTATATTATAATGCTTTATTACACAAAAATGATTATTTGTAACTAAAAGTTAGAAGTAATTATTATATTAGACATTATTAAACGTTTTTAAACATAATTACAGCTGCTAAATAAAGAGAGAGCGAGAGTGTCGTCTGTTGGACGGAAATCCAGTGTGCTGGGGATGCTACGTTGCCAAGTTTATTTTATATATGATCTATATAAATTATATAAGAAAAACAAAATGCATTTGTGGGTTGTGGATCGGTACCAGTAGGAGAGCGAAGGCACTAGGTGGATTGGTACCGGGTTAGCACCGGGTTAGGCGCCGTAGGCGTCATCGTTAAAGCCCTAAAAGACGAACAACAGCGCAGGGCATCACTGGCGGAAGCCTAACATTCGACATCGGCCCTTTTTGGTTTTTTTTAATAAAAAAAGTGGTTCATCCATTTCTTTTATTTTCTTAAAACAGATAAATGAAGGTAAACTTTCTATTTTATATTAAAAAATTATCAAATTCCGTGGGTTTAATTGTTTACAAGACCCTATATATATATATATATATATATATATATATATATATATATATATATATATATATATATATATATATATATATATATATATTTTTTTTTTTTTGTTAAATATTTTCTTGGGCATAGGTTAACTCATTGACAAGTAAAACTATAATTCAATCGACGTTTCGCTCATTATATTGAGCTTTCTCAAGATATTTATTTTCTACAATAAAAACATGTATAGTTAATATTCACATTTTAAAATGGCTAAAAACATTACTAAAAAAACACTCAAAAGCATTACATTTTAAACAAACAATGATCATAAAAACAAAAATACATCTAAAACAAAATTAATATTATACATAGTACGCACCTTTGAGATAGCAATAATTTCGACAGGTTTGGAATTCTGGTAGATAAAAACGAGATAATTTTTTTTTATTATAGTTACTTAGATCTTTATTGCCATACCGAGTATGGGTTTATGTTATTACTGAAATGTACAGGGTTTTATGTATGGAGTGGTTTATTTATATTTAAATTAATTTACTTAGATATCAGATTATGATAAATTTGGCTTAAGTTATTGATGTCTTTTTTATCGTTGACGGCATCTTTCTCCTTTTTAATGTATATCATTTCTTTTATTGTGAGTTTTCGATAATTAGTTTCTTGTTCTAAAATTTTGGTTTGTTTAAAATCGAATTCGTGTTTTTCTGACTGTTCGTGTTTGGAGTGTAGTAGATGCATTTTTTGTGTATTTGTGGCCGTTTAATCGATTATCTAAGCATTGTGTTGTCATTCCTGTGTAGTTTTTTTGGCGATTTAAACATGGAATTGAATAAACTAGGTTTGATTTCTTTTTTTTTATTACTTTGCTTTTCAAGGGTGTGAAAAGGCTGTTTAGTAAATTTTGTGCTTTATGACAGACAGTTATGTCGTGTTTAGACAAGATGTGATTTATTTTTTCTGATAGACCGTCTGTGTAGGGCATTGTACCGTATTTAGTATTAACATTTTTTTCTTTTGATACTTTCTTTAGGTTATTATAAAAAACATGAGTTGGTTGTTTAAAAACTCGTAGTATGTTTTTTCCGGATAATGGTTATTTATTAAAGTCTTCTTAACCTTCTTTAAAATCTCAGGACAATATTCTGGGGAAGAAAGTGAGATGACACGATCGGTTAGACCTATAATAACGCTATTTTTTTAATTCTTTGGATGGTTGTTTTATATGTTGATCTTTCTTGTTTCTAATTAGGGTTAAATCTAGAAAATTAATTTTGTTTTTGTCTTCAGTTTCCATGGTAAATTTTAATTTAGTGTGAAAATTATTAAAGGCATTTAGTAGGTCATTAATATGGTTTTTTGAAACGGCAGTTAAACAATCGTCCACAAATCTTTTTAAAAAAGGAAGGTTAAAATCAAGTACACTTATCACACTCTGCTCTAGATATGCCATTACTAATTGTGCGACAATGGAGGAATTAGGAGAACCCATAGCGCAACCATCTAACTGTTGATAATATTTGTCCTCATACTGGAAATAATTATTATTTAGAGTAATGTTAATAGCTTCTATAAATTCTTTTAATGGAAGGGTTGTGTGACCCTTTAATTCGTCCCATTTTTGTGTTATTATGTCAGATAAAAGTTCATTCGGAATATTTGTATATAGAGAGGCGACATCAAGATACATTAGTATATGATTGTCTGGAATTTTTACCTTGTCAATAAATTGTTTAAATTCAAATGAATCTTTAACAAAATAATCGTTTTTTCCTGTTATTTTGGACATCCATTTAGACAAATATTTCCACAGTTTATAAAAAGGAGATTGGATACATGATACAATGGGCCTTAAAGGTATGTTAGCTTTATGCAACTGAGGCAGACCGTTATATTTTGGGTGCTACTGCGTTGTGTATCATTAGGTTTTTTGCTTCTTTATCAGTAATACATTTTTTATTTAACAATTTTTTTATAAACATGTTATTTTTTGTTTGATAAGAGGTCGTTAAATCACTTTTTATTTCTTTGTAGGTATTTTCGTCACTCAGTAATTCTTTAATTTTTGCATCGTAGTCGTAAGAGTTCATTATCACAGTTTTATTTGATTTATCAGGTTTAAAGATTTTTATTTGAGGGTTCTCCTTTACGAATTGTTTGGTTTAGTTAATTTTTTTCTGTGTTTATTTTTGAAAGTTGGGATATTTTATGTTTTTATGTTTTATTTCAAGATTATGGTTTGTTACAACGTTTATAACATTAGCGCGAATTGAATCCTTGATTTCATTCGGTTTATCTTGAATTATGCTTTCTACACAGGCGATATATTCAGTAGTAGTAGTAGTATATGAGAAATTAAATTTGTAAATTTTGTTTGATTGCGTGCTTTAGTATACTTAAAAGTTTTTTCATATTTTAAATTTTCAAAATTCAGAAATTTATTAAGTTGATTTCCAGGTATAAGATTTTTTAAGTAACTAATTTGATTATTTATTTCATAATTTAAATGATTTATATTTTTAGTTGTTTCCGTGACTGTTAAATTTAAAATTTTTTGTTTTGTATTGTTTATTATATCATTAAACTTGTTTTCAATGATTCATCTCGCCTGTGTAGAAATCATAATTCAAGATAAACCGAATGAAATCAAGGATACAATTCGCGCTAATGTTGTAAACGTTGTAACAAACCATAATCTTAAAATAATACATAAAAAAATAAAATATTCCAACTTTCAAAAAAACATACAGAAAAAAATTAACAAAACCAAACAATTCGTAAAGGAGAACCCTCAAATAAAATCCTTATGATTGTGATTTAAAGACCTCTTATCAAACAAAAAATAACATGTTTATAAAAAAATTGTTAAATAAAAAATGTATAACTGATAAAGAAGCAAAAAAACCTAATGATACACAACGCAGAAGCACCTAAAATATAACGGTCTGCCTAAGTTGCATAAAGCTAACATGCCTTTAAGGCCCATTGCATCATGTATCCAATCTCCTTTTTATAGACTAGAGAGAAATAGAAAGAAAGCAACAAAAGAAAAAAATGTTAATACTAAATATGTTGCAATGCCCTACACAGACGGCTATCAGAAAAAATAAATCACTTCTTGTCTAAACACGACATAACTGTCTGTCATAAAGCACAAAATTTACTAAACAGTCTTTTCACACCCTTGAAAAGCAAAGTAATAAAAAAAAGAAATCAAACCTAGTTTATTCAATTCCATGTTTAAATTGCCCAAAAAATACATAGGAATGACAACACAATGCTTAGATAATCGATTAAACGGCCACAAATATACAAAAAAATGCATCTACTGCACTTCACAAACACGAACAGTCAGAAAAACACGAATTCGATTTTAAACAAACCAAAATTTTAGAGCAAGAAACTAATTATCGA